>WYDF02307506.1:0-15199 GCA_009867245.2 Adranes taylori | reverse complement strand
AAATATATTTATTTATTTAAAAATATAATTATAAAAGATGAAATGTATCTTTTCTTAAGAATTATTGTAGTTTCAAAAAATACTCTACAACAGTTATTCGTATCGGTCCGCGGAGAATTTTTACCTGTCCGCGTTAAAAAAAAAATTATTCAAAGTATAATAATTTTTATTTTTACTGAAACCGTCGGTTAGCGAGATTTTTTATCAATTTTTACCGGTCTACGATAAATTACGATAAATTTTGTTAATAATAATTAAACACCTGAACATTCAATAGTCCGACAGACTCACATTGCGATAAGCCTTGGCCACATGTTTGACGGATTATAAATATTCTACTGTACTTATCTCTTATAAGAAATGACTATAAATTAACCAAAATATAAATTTGTTTTAGGCTAAATTAGATTATTTTGAAAATCAAAATAATTGCATTCTGAACATTCAGCAAATAAGAAAAAACATATTCTACAAACAACTAAAATGCCCTTCCAGGTACCACCAAATATTTCTGATTGTACATAGTACTGAAATTGAAACCTACGTCTAATTACCCATTAAACTATTACTTTTCTCGTCAATGTTTTGACGCAAGCAAAAGAAAAACTCTTGGCGCAATCGCAATCTGAACACTTATGTAAGATATATAGTATAGAAATAACGGTATAGAAGGTACCGATGCAATATATCCTACTATTCCTAACAATGGAAAAGTTTCGGACAAAAGTTGAAAAATTATTTAAATTTCCGTAAATTAAATCGTTAGCTGGATGAAATCATCTATCAATATGGAATACTTGAGAATAAATCCCAAGATGAGCTCAGAAAACAGTTTACGAAAATCGTTAAAAATTTGTCAGATTTTCCACAATGAGAGATTGATTGAAGGCTGTAAACATTAGTTTCTGCTATCGCCTAATGCAACTATTCTCAACCGCAGGTGAAAGTTGTCAAAAAATCTGGCGGACCGGCGGTTTCTTTTTAACAAAAAAGTTATTATATTTTGAATAAGAATTTTTACCTCTCCGCGTTCAAAGAATATTATTCAAAATATAGTAACTTTTTTTGTTAAAAAGAAACCGCCGGTCCGCCAGATTTTTTGACAACTTTCACCGATCCGCGGACCAAAAAAGATTGAGAAACACTGCTCTACAATAAAAGAGAAAAAAATGTGAAAACGTACAAATATTTACGATACATGTAGAACTACAACGCATCAGACAAATAGTACACGAGGATGATGACAGTTAAAGCTGAAATTGCGATAGAGTGGATGAGATGGGCATGGGAAGAGAGATTTGGTGAGTAAAGGATTTATGAAGGTGTGTGTAGCTGAAGTATGGTCAGTGAGTGAGAAAAAAGATATAGAATGGGTACAAGTAGGATGTATGACAAGGATAATTGGATTAGAGAAATAGAAGCCTGACGAAATTATACTACAAGAGCTAAATAGGACTAAGTGTGGTTCGGATGGGTTCACGAAGATGGTGAGATATGAGAGGAAAATGATAAGGTGGTTAAGTGGTTGTACTTAGACGCGATGAAGGAGATGATTGAAAGGGGAGCATGAGTGTGTGGAACAAGAAGAGGGGCAATTTTTTTGACAGGGTTGGATGGTCTATGGATGAATGGTAACGTAAAATGAGGGACAAAAATTAGAATATATATGAAGTGATAGAACGGGATGTTATATTAAAGGAAACAAAATACAATGATAGGTATAAGTATATAATGGCTGAGGGTAGAATACCAGAGTATTTGATGATGGATTGCTAGATTTAGATGTGGGAGCGAGGAAAGAAGGAACTGATATTGGATGAGGGGAGATGGAAAAAGATGTAGGATATGTGGAAAAAAGAGGACAGATTAGAGCAGGGGGTAAAGGAATGTGAGGGTTAGGATTGGAATGAGGAAGAAAGAAGTTTTGCTAATAATTGGCAGAGTTGTTTGGTACCGCATCACGGGAGAGGATTAGGAATAACGAAAAAGATATTGATGGGTTAATGGGATGGGTTGGGTTAGATGTAATTAAACGATAAAGCTGAAGGATGGGAGTTTCAAGGAGGTAGAGTTGGGGACGTATTGTTGGAGCGACGTTAGTTTTGGAAAAGGTTATGTTAGAATGGCGGTAGAAATTCGGAGAAATTCTGTGTTACTAAAAAGTACTTTAAGTAACCCAGACTGTGAGCACCAGTATACAGTGCTTAATTTGTGAAAAGTGGTATCATAGGAAATGTATAAAAATTAGTACAGAAGAATTTAGAATTGTAATAGATAACAATAAAGGTAACCATCACAAGTGGCTAGGTAAAAATAGTGTTGATTTGGTAGTCGCCAAAACTGGACAATTAGCAATAAATGTAGCTGAAGAAGAGATATCAGAAATAGATAAGAAGAAGTATGAATTAGACTGAAGAAAACAATGAACTAAAAGCATGTCTGATCAAATGTCGAGTATATTTGTCTTAGTAAATAAACAACAGGGTGCAATTGACTATATAAGCAAACAGGTAAGTCAACAAAATAATTCATATAACTGTACTTAATGTTCTGATAAAAATAAAATATCAGTGGACATTTTACAAGAGACACTGCAAAAGCAAGGTGAGCGGCTAGTCAAAGTGCTACGTAATGAGCTTCTTAAAATAGACTACCTAAGCCAAGCACAAAACTGTAGGTGGGATTGTGATCGCGGACAGCCTGTTTCATAATGGCACCACATAGCATGGGCACACACATGTGAAAGTTAAAAGGAAGCTTTAAGAAAACAAAAAGAGAATATAGAATATTGTGAACCCCAAAATAATACACAATAGCAATTAAGGAACATAAATATAAATCAAGATCAAAGCATAGAAACGAAACCAATAAATACTAACTGTAAAAAGACGGGAAAAAACAGAAACACAAAGAGCTAAACAAATGTTAAAAATTGGATTAATAAATATACGGAGTTTAAAAAACAAACTACATGAAACGCTGGTAATATTAGAAGAAGATTCGGATGTGTTAGCAATCACGGAAACATGGGTAGAAGATGGCGATGCGAAATAAAAGAAATATACCTGAAGAGAGAACTACGAGTAAAAAACATGAAAACGGTAAGCATAGATGAATCAAAGTAATGCAGTTCATGTACAATTAAGTAACATAGATATTATAACGATATATTGACCTCTCTCAACAAATGCACACGAATTCTTTTAAGAAATGGACAAAGTATTGGAAACAAGGGCGCCAGAAAGATTAACTGGACTGCTGGGAGATATAAACTGCTGTGCTGTACTGCTGGGAGATATATTGCTAATAAAATGAAAAAAGAATGCGAACTATACACACAAATGCTAACACAGAACAGCTATGAAATAACAAATACAATCAATGAAATCCACAAAACGCGCCAGGGCGAAAATGGGAGAGGAACAATATTAGATCACGCCATAAGCAACAAACCAGAGAAACAAATTTCGTTTCAACTGAAACACATATCATATACAAACCACAAGCTCATAATAACAGAATGGAATATAAGAATACAAAACCTCAAAAGCAAAATAAAAATTGAGAAGACAAAATGATAAAGTTGATTACGATAAAGTTAGAAAAACAATAACGGAAGTTAAAAAATAATCAAATAATCGATTGGAAACTCTTGATAGATTTAATAACAAAGGCTGAAGAGAAACACACAAAAACACATAATTACAACAGAAGAGAAGGAAATAACTGGATAAATAAGGAAGTCTTAAAGAAACTAAAAACAAGAGATATGATGCATGAAGAGAATCAAAGATCAAAAATTCCGATACGGCAAACATTGATTATAAAAATACAAAAAAGGAAGTACAGCAACACATAGAACACAGGAAACAAAGATTCTACAATAGCAAATTTACAAAAGCGACCGGAAACCCCAGAAAGATGTGGAATACAATGAATAATGTATTAAATAAAAGGAACATCAAAAATGAGAGTAACTGCGATAAGTTACTTATACAAGGAAAATAAATAAGGGAGGAAGGCGAAATTGCCTTACAGTTTAACAATTACTTCGCAAATAAACTTAGCCAAAAATATAAGTAGACCGATAGACAAAATAACTTCAACGTATAACTCGGAGAGGTCGATATTATCAGTAAGTTAGAAAAGATAAAGAACCAGGACCAGACAAAATCTCAATAGAATTAATAAAAAGCAAATCAACAGAAATAGCACCTATATTAAAAACATGAATGTACAGTTTAATACAAAATGGCATCTTTCCAGAAGAACTGAAAGAAACTTTAATCATCCCGATATACAAGAACGGCGAAGAAACGGAAATCTCAAATTTCAGACCAATAGCACTTAAATCCATATTAAGAAAAATATTTGAAAAAATAATAAAAACGAGACTAGAAAAGTAGTTAAACAAAAATACGGATTCCAAAAAGACTCAGATAAAACATGTGCAACTCTAACTTTCTAAACAAAATTTATGAAGAACTAGACAAGGGAAAGATTGGAGTAACAGTAATTTTAGATCTCAAGAAGGCATTCAAAAGTAATAAAGGCAACATATGGGCTAAGGAGCAAAACAAGTACAAAATAAATACACAGGAAAACAATGCTAGTTAAAACAAAACGTGACTATCACAACTAAATTAGACTCAATGGCGTATCCTCCCTCAATTAGTTATTATTTCTTAGATATTAATAAAATATCTCTCTTACAGTTTTTACAAATTCTTACCTGTTTCTCGAGATCATTCATCCATGAATCAATATCATCGCAAGTCTGATGAATCAACACCTCACGATTCGCATCAAATAATCGTTCGCCCTTATCGTGCGTGGTCTGTTCGAGTGTTTCGAACTGTTCAACCAATTCACTAATTTTCGGTCCAATTTCGGCAGCATATTCCGGTTTATCCTTTGCCAATTCATCGGCCGCCTTCTGTAGATTATGCATGCGTTCCTTGTTCGCTGCAATCTCCGCTTCGAACGCTTGATGGCGTGTCCATTTCGAATGCACAGTTTTTGCACTTCTATAAGTTTCATCTTGTGCTGTAATATGCTTCTCCTGTATCCATTCGCCCAATTCCTCACAATCGCGAAGGAATTGATGCAAATCCAAGAGATCGCGCAATTTCTCCATTAAAGCATTCGCACGTTCTTTATTATTTCTACGTCTCTCCTCAATAGCATCAGCTCGCTTTCCAATTTTTTCGGAAGCAAAATGACCTAAAATAATTAATTAAATTAATCTCGCACTAAACCATTCTGTTAGACCGATTGTGATTACATATAAGTCAATTTATTGTACCAATTATGAATTGAATACTGCATAAAATGCAGTCATAATTCATAAACTTCTACACACGGGTGAAAAACAATTTCTTTGTTCCGATTGCGATTTTAACACAACCTAGAAGTATTATTTTTTAATAACGCATTAACGCCTACATTTAGTAGAAATTACGCTCCTGCACTTATTTTTATACATAAGCAAAATGTTATAGATTTTGCACTGTATTATAACAGTTACAGCATCATTTTATTTATTTTATACATTTCAAGTTTTATTGTTTAATCTTAAAAATAGTGACATACATTTAAGAATTATAAATACAAAACAATCAGATATTTCTATTTTTAAATACATTGGCAACTCTGTCTGTACTAGGTATTTAAAGGAGTTACAACCAATTTAAATACCAAGCATTTAGATGTTATATAGGATTTTTATTAAAGATTCGTTTCTTGGTATTTTTTAAGTCGACACTGTCTTTTATAGTCATGGTCATCATGATCAACACTGTCTTTTTTCACAATTTATAGGTTATAAAAGAAAAAAAAACCGACATATTTTTCAAGTCGATTTGGAAAAGTCGACAGTTCAAAGAAGTTTTTTTGTTGAGTGAGTTTTGTTGACATTATAACTTTTTCTTTCCAGTTTTTAATTGTTTTTTGTTGTTTCGTTTTATAATTATTTAAATATTTAAATCTTTTATAAAAAAAACTACGTGATTTAGAAATGTCTCGAAGCCAAAGAGTGTTCAATCAAAAAGAGAAGAAAATGTTTTTAATCTAAAAAATCGCCCCCGATCCAGTTCTGTGGAACTCTGTACACCAGATCATGAAACTAATCAAAGGACACCTTCATCATCATCATCATCAATTATCATCATGAACCATTTGGAATCCTATGAAAAATTTACAACAGAAATGGTTTTGACACAATAGATTTGAGTGCCTTCTCTGAGTTTATGAAAGGCATGGTTGTGTACAGAAAGTGTTATAACAACTTGGATATAAAAGAAATGGATTGAAATTTGTAATTGTTATCTGGTGAATTAACAAAGATGAACAAAGATTGAATTAGAACTATTGACTTATTTGACATGTCCATTTTATTAAGTTTGGTATCCGTGAAGTAAACTTTATAAAACAGATTTACTAATAGAAAAGCTAGAGTGCCTCGGGCATGTTCAGAAGACAATGGAGACAAGGCTGCATAAATTGAAAAAAAAAATATGAGACAAATAAAAAAACACATTGAGATCATGGCCGCCTTACGGATAAAAATATGATGGGTTGGCCATTAGGAATAATACCAATGAAAACCTATAAAGCATGAAACATACGGTATGGGCACAGTATTTTTATTTGGCCTAAAATTACTTAGAACCTAAGCATGGAGCATACAGTAGGTGTAAATATAATAAAAATCTAGTGGAAAGGACACAATATCGGCACAATAAGCATGCCCATTTGCCCCAATTGATTATGAATGAAATAAAGCCGGTGTTCAAAGATCTTGTAGGTCCGGATTTGCTGAAAAGGGGCCTACACTAAAAAACTCAAAACTTGAACGAAAGCATCAATAATGTAATCTGTACCGATTCTCCCTAAAACAGTGTTTGTGTCAACTGAAACCCTACAAATGGGACTGTATGAGGCATATTCATTCTTCAACTTGGGCATGTCAACAAAGTGTCGATTGTTGGAGTGGTTTCACATTGAGCCAGGTGGAAATTGTGTTAGTGGTTTGACGAGTATTGATAAATATAGAATCAGAACAGCAGAAATAAAATTTCAAAATGACACAAAAGAGGCAGGAGTCAGCTATGAAGCCCGCGGATACTAATAAAAATAATAAAGTATACATATAATTTTTTACAATTTAACACACTTTTACTCATCGTAAACAAGTGAAGAAAGTTTTAATAATATAACGTAAAAAAACATAAAATCGAGTTTTTTTCAAATGCCTAAACCCCCTTAAATCGGAAATACATTAAAAAACGAAATTGTACGAATATAATTACCTTCCTCGCAAAGTCGACGCGAAAATTGTTCAACACCATTGATTTTATCATCATTTGCTTCCATTGTTGTTAAGAACGCTTCATGTCGTTTCAATAAGTTTTCGGCTTGTTCTAAATTCATTGGTGTTTCATCCTAACATGAGCATAAAAATAAATACAATAATATCGAAAAACTGATAAGAAAAAAAATTACTTTATTAAGTTGATGTTCTTGTTGGGTGAGAATAACTTCCGCTTGTCTCGCATCACGATTGAGCAATTGTAAACTCAATGATTGAGATAGCAACTGTTGACGATTCTCCCACATCTGCGTTAATTCCTCCCAGCCGTCTTTTAATGCTTTCAAACGTTCGCGAAGGAACATATATTGAGGATCATCTTGAGTACCTAAATAATACATCATTTCCAAAATCAATTTCTGAACAATTGGATAGAATTTTTCAGTGAATACAGAAAAAGCATATATTTCATTTAATTCGTATGTTTTGGACAAAATAATAAAAAACAGTAGTTTATACAATTGTCGATTGTCTTAATCTTTACGAAAGTCTAAAATTATCCACAAATTATCAAAGGCTAAAACAACCCCACGCATTCCAATATATTAATAAGATATTTTAATTTTTCTCAGAAATCTTTGACGTTTTTAGGAATTTCAGTTCTACGAGTAGACAAACAATATAGACTCGAACTGTAAAATCCCTTGAAAAAAAAATCTTATTTATGGAAAAATTATTGACGCCTCCGGTAATTTTCAGTTGTTTCTAATCCTTAAGAAGGCCTAAAATTACGTAGAAACTATTAAATCATTTTCCAATAAATTTAAAAGATATTTTAATTTTTATCACAGTTTTCGTATTACCACTAGAAGATCATGCCTTTGCACCATCTGGTAAAAATTATTGGATGCGTCAGGAATTTTCCGTTGACTAAGCTGAGACAATCAAATTATTAAGAGCGATAGAAAACCATAATATACCAATAAATTTCTACAATATGTTATTTTCTTAGAAATTATTGGCTTTTTCAAACAAGTACAGTCTTTTGAATATACAGAAAAAGGTAATAGGATTATTAAATAGCATTTATTGGGGCGAAACATTAAAAATGTTTAGTTACCACAAAAATTATTGACGCCCCGATAATTTTCAATTCCCTTTAACGTTCAAGGGAACTAAAATGATTAAAAAATTGAGAGCTACATAAAACAATGAAATTCTTTAATCTTTTATAAATAATTGAGCATTTTAAGCAATTATTGCAAAAATATACTGAAGTCACTATATTATCCGCAGTGCCCTTTCCCATAATGAATCTTATCTGAGTTATTGCTAACACTTTTAGCCCATGCTGCATACAATCAATAAATCCCATTAATTACAGTCATTAATCTATAGATTCCAACATCATTTAACCCTCCCTTTTTTATATATTGCCACCACTTCCCCTTGTTTCCAATCATCTGGCATATTCACTCTTCCAGTTCACACATCATTTATACCCTTTGCTACCGCAGTAGCGTTTTTCTCTTCCAGAAACTTCCACACCTCTATCGACACTCTATCAAAGCCCACTGATCTTCCTATTTTGATATCATCTACTTTTTCGCTTCCTCCTTCACTATTTATTTTATTAATCACATCCCTTTCTTTTTCCTCGTGCTTGCCGTACTTTTTCTCTGTTCATCCTTCCACTCAATTTTAGCAACCTCAAATTCTTCCCATGTCTTTTCTCTTTTCTTAACCAGTCTTTTTCTCGCTTTTTTCCTTGTCGCCCATACTTCTTTTTTCTTGTCTTGTTTTCAACTTGTTCTCTATCTCCATTTTTGTTTCTCCTCTTAGTCAAATTCACTCAAACTGTCCTTACAACCTCTTTTATTCCATTTATCCCTTCTTACTTATCCTTCTTTCATCCGTTCTTCCATACTTTCAGTCTCATATGATCGCCCTATATCTTGTTCACACATCCATCCAGCTTCTATTGTGAATTGATCTGCATTCATCATTTTTCCCACTTTCATATAAGACACATTCTTTCTTGCACTCATTCATAAGTATACTGTCAGTGACTCATCAATTCCATGTCCTCTATATGTATACTCTCCATTCCAGTCTCCCGTAATACATTCATTATCCACCGTCAAATCATCCCCTTCCAACCATTTCAATATTTTTTTACCATCCGAGTTCACAGTCTTGTCCTTTGACCTTCGTCCTACCTATAGTTCTCCTTTATTTTCTATTCTCGCTTTCCAATCTATTCTCGTAATATATTCACTTATTCTTCTCAAAAATTCACCACAATCATTCTTCAGATATCTTGTCATATTCTACCATATCGCCTTTCCCTGCACACCTTCCCATTCGTCCACTTCCAACTCATATTCTCTAATTTCTAATTTCACACCTTTATAATACCTCTACTAGCGCTATTCGCTTCTTGCAATCTTCATACGTACCCAATAGGCCGCTTCACTTGAATATCCTGCCAATTCTCTATTTCAATTCAAGTTTCTACAATCAATATAATATCAAACCCCTTTATGTATTTAAAAAAATCCCGGTATCTTCTATCTTGCTTCTTATACCCACTACATTCCAAACCATATATATTCCATTCAATTATTTTCCTCTCTACCCCATCCACACTCGCTGTTTACTCTATAATTATCTTCCTATCTGATACACTTCCATTTTTTTCATTGGTTTTCAATTCATCCTCCTCTTCGTCTGCTCTCTCCTTACTGTAATCTAATTGCACATTCCCTTCACTACTCTTCTCATTTCTACTGTCACTCCAGTTTCATATTAATTTCCCTGGCTTCCTTTCACTCTATTATCTTTATCATTTCTTGCGTCTCCTCTTGCTAGCTCTGACCACACGTCCAACCTCTCTGTATCATCAATCTATGTCCATCTTTCTTCTCATATGCATACCTTTCTGTTTCCTACCCATCCGATTCGTTAACACTATTTCTCCTTTAGGGATACAGAGAGGGTGCAAATACGAGTCATGAAAAAATAACAGGGGTAGAGAAATCGACGCCTGATGAAATTGTACTGCAAGAGCTAAATAGATATAAGAAATATGGAAGCACTGGGCAAAGGAATGTAAAGGTTTGGAATGGAATGAGGAGGAAAGAAGTTTGGCTAAAAATTGGAAGAGTTGAATAGGACCGCACTGGAGAGGATTAAAAATAATGAAAAATGGGTATAAGGAAGAGGTAATTCGAGATGAAAAATCGGGTAAGGAGAGCTGATAGAAGGTAGATTTAAATGTTGGGCAAAGCAAGCCCAAAGTACCTCAAAAATGATTAAAAAATAAAGAAAATCATGAAATGATTAAGATATTTTACTTTTGCACAAAATTATTGGGTGTTTTTTGTTTTCAAAAATACGCTCTTGAGAATTGAAGCGTTTAAAACAGAAAGAATTTTTACTAAAGGAAGTAAATAAATAAAACTAAATAGTTAAGATTTTATTAAATTTCTTCGGAAATAATAGAGAATTAAATATGAACTTTACTTCCGTTGAACACAAAAGAAAACAGTTTATTAGTAAAACATTTTCCTTTTCATTCATTGATATATTTGATTCAAGTCTCTCAAGAAATTTAAGGAAAGGATATTATTTGAATTTATAAAAGAGCGAAAAAGTATTAGATTTTCTCCTAACTTCAGAATAGAAAAACTCATCTTAGAATGACACTTACCAGGTTCGACTGTAATTTTCTCGCCATATTCCATCATCTTCGTATAATCATCCGTGTAGTTATCAATTTCCTCGCGAATCGCTTGATGTTGCGATAATAATTTCTCGGCTTCGGCCAATGATGTTGGCGTATCTTCGCTGGCGACATCTTTTTGCGTACGCGTTAACCACGCTTGGAAATGATCGAGATCGCGTAAAAAGCGATGCAAATCGCCGGCTTCCTCTAATTTTGCATCGCGTTCTTTTAGCATTTGCGTTAATTCCTCCCATATCACCTGTTTGAAATGATTGAAAGAAAAAAATAATTACTGTGTGGTCCTTCAAAACCGGATTGAAAATAATAAAATTAATTATTATATTAATTACAAATTTCGAATGTTGGTTCTCTAACTTCCATAAAATTAGTTTGTTAACAGTATTTTAAATTTTCATCAAAGATGCATAACATTTTCAATCATTCTACACCAAATACTTTAAATATGTTCAAGTAACAAAAAGATAAAGAAAATAAAAATTACTAAAAAAAAAAAAACCAACCTGTATCTGAACAATCCTTTCGCGTATTACTGCTGCTTCCTCAGGGTGATCGCGTTCGATTTCTTCCGCTTCCTTTTCTAATGATGACAGCTTCGCTTGAATCGCTGCTAGATCTCGTTCCATACCCGATAAGCGACGCTGCAATGTCATGATACCAGTTAAATCCATTTCTAAACTGTCGGTGCTTTGTAGGATACGTTTCTTGTCTTCAATCCATGTTACCTATAAATTTAAATAGCAATCATGTTACCTAATATTTTTCGATACTTGGAAATATACGTTCTCATCCCGGACCTCCCAATTTCCGGTACAGATCACTATACTATTTCATTAATATCTTTTGATATTCCATAAATCAAATTCAAAGGAATTAAATTATTCCAATAATTTATTTACATTATATGCAGAATATGCTGAAACTAGAGTCGCAATGTAAACATTCATATGGTTTTTCTCCAGTATGAATAAGGTTGTGTGAATTTAAATGACCTTTCTGGCTGAAACCAGAGTTTGAATTCTAAACATTTCTAGGGTTTTCACCACTATGAATAAGATTGTGTCTATTTAAAGCACTTATTACTCTGAAACTAGAAACGCATCGTAAACATTTGTATGGTCTATTGAAATCACCTTTTTGGCTGAAACTAGAGTCGCATTCTAAACATTTATATGGTTTTTCTCCAGTACGAGAAAATTTGTCTTTATTTAAATTAAAGCTAGCATCGCACTGTAAACATTTGTATGGTTTTTAGCTAGAATCGAATTCTAAACATTTATATGGTTTTACACCAATGTGCATAAGCGTATGACTGTTTAAAGAAGATGCGTGGTTGTAACTAGAACCGCACTGTAAGCATTTGTAAGGTTTTTGGCTGGTATAAAGACGATTGTATTGTTTTAAATTAGTTATTCGTATGAAACTAGAATCGCATTCTGAACATTTATATGGTATGTGATTCTAGTGGAGAACATATAGGACCACTATGGATGCCATTTAACTAATTATGTAATTTAACAATATCATCCCCACTGATTAAAAACTAACATGATATTTCCAACGTTACCAGAGAAGGTATTAAATAGAAGAGGAATGGTACCAGGCGCACCCCTGATAGCTTTCATATGTAGTTCAATAAGAAATTTGCAATATTTATTTGCTAACGCTTGTCAAGAAAGAACTTTTGTGAACTGCCAAACCAAAATGGTTGGACGAATATAATTTTGTAGAATCATCTAGGTGGTGATTGTGGATCAATTAGAAAAGGCACCATATGAGCTAATCATTCGCGTTGATCGCTAATTTATTAAGTTTTTGAACATTTTACGAATCTTCGGGCCATTTCTGTGTCCCGTTGGGGTACGTCATTCAAAAGTATCAAAAAAAAACTCCAAAGCCCAGAGAGATATAAATTAAATAAAGATGGGATACGAGAAATGCTGAATCTTATTACATATTTCTGAGATTATTATCAAATACTTCCGAGATTTTCATACTTCTGAATATTTAAAATAAAAGACTGCCTGTGAACGTAATTCAGAGAAACGCCACTAGATTTACACAGCTGAAAAATGTAACGTCCTCCCTTACTTAGCATGAAAAGTAAACAATGCACTATGGCTGTGTGCTATAACATTTAAACGACTTTATAACCTGATCTATTTAACGAGAAATACCACAATGGTCAATTCTTGGTCCTTTATTTTTATAATGTATATAAACGATTTGCTAAATTATGTTGAGTCGTACGTTGTTATATTTCGGGATGATACAACATTGACACTCAAACAAACAGAAAACAACCAGAAATGAAAATATATAATTATAACACGAGGAGGTTCGACGCAAACAAAGTTGGGAAACTCTGGATTAGACGAAATAAAGAACACCTTTGATTATTTCCGTCCTCGAAGTGTTCGTTTTTGAATTACTCTGATATGTAGAAATAAGTTAAACTAACCACTTACCGTTTCTCTACATTCGATATGATACGTTTGCAATCCATGCGCTTGATTTAATTCCTCTTTTTTATTTTCGGCTTTCTCGCGCAATTCAGCCCATTTCTGATTCAATTGATTCTGACGTGCCGTAATCTGTTCACTATCCGGATGTTCGACGTGCAATAATTGACGCGCCAATTGATTTACGACAGCTACACGCGATGCGTTCGCATTCATTTCCTTCTCGAATCCTAAAACAGAACAAAAAAAAACAATTAAACCAATTCTTGAAAGTTTAAACACATTTTGTAATCATCGTACCATCGTATCTATGTTTCATAATTTCAACATCTTCAATATCTCGAGCTGGTACCATTGTTTGTAGCATTCGATCTTTTTCGCTAATCCATTGCTCAACACCATCGCTTTCCGATAAAAGTTTGTATAATGATAATGCGTCAAGTAAACGCTGTTTACGTAATTTCGCCAAATCCAATAATTCCTTGTACCTATTATCGATCGAATCCAAACGTTGTTTGACTTCTTGCGAATTAGACAGCTCAGGACCTTTCAAACAAATAAATGTATAATTACACAAATCCTTAAAACTTCTTCTATTATTTATTCTCACCTAATTGTTGAGCCTGCTGATGTAAAGCTTCAATAACCGAAGCGTAATTCTTGAGTTCCTCGGTAACATCTTTGTGTTTCTTAAGCAAACTTTGAGCGTTTGCTTCGTCACGACCGACATCTTCACTTGAAACAAGTCGCAACGTATCCAACATCCAAATATCAACGTCATCTGCATCAGCGAATAATTGATGATAATCAACAGCTTCTTCAAGTTGTTTCCGACGTATAGCAGCGCTATCTTCTAGCTGCTTCCAAGCAGCTTTAGATTTATCCAGATGTTCTTGTACGCTAGCTTTACCGAAGTGATTCTAAAATGAATTAATTTAAGAAAACGGTGTTTATTCCTCGAGCGTAAATTTATACCTTCGCAACAAGTTCCTCGCCAACGCTCAATACTTCATAGAATTGTGGTTCGTGTGCTTGGATTTCGTTCTCTAATGCTTTATGTTTGACTAGCAGTAGATGAATTGTGGTCAAATCATGACCTATGTCAGCTGTTGAGACGATTTGTTCCTTTTCTTTGATCCAATTGGCTTCATCGGCCATATCCCAATAGAACTATTTAAAAAATTCAAAACTTTAAACATTTACATATATTTGAAAATACAATTACAACAAATGCAAATAATTTACAACAAAAAAAAAAAGAAATAATCCTGAAGAACAATACGAGCAGATTTAAAACTCCTACGAGTCCAAGTACAAATTTGTTGAAATTGTGAAACACCTTCAGGATGTCTAACAAAATACGAGAATACGTGGAAAAAAGATTTTTATATCAAAACATACAAAAATGTTATTCATTTTCAAACGGAAAAAATCCGTTAATCTATTGAGAAAACACTTCTAAAAAGACTCTAACATACATCGAATATCCCAATAAGCTATTTGAGATGGGCTAACATAACAAGTTTTTTCACATCTTCTCAAAGAAAGGAAATCACCCCCCCCCCTCGAAATTTATTTATAACAGAGTAAGAAACAACTACCCCGCCCTAACGTTCTCGTCTCTTCTAACCGTGACCGCCTTCCAACTCCCAACCCCCCCACTCCAGCGTAAGCATCCCCCAA
>WYDF02307495.1:0-15199 GCA_009867245.2 Adranes taylori | reverse complement strand
AAAAGTAAAATAGGGAAAATATGCTGAATAGGCATTCATAGCAACAAAATGTAATATAAAGAGTTTTGCCGGAAGAAATAGAGGATACACAAAATAGGAAAATAGTAGAAATAAGGGACATCAAAAATGAAAACGAAGTACATTGGAAATACATACAAAGGGATCGAGTAGAATGATCAAAAGAGCTGAAATATCAGAACAAAAGTGGAAAGCATATTTTTGGGAAAAGTTAGCAGGAACCGCAAAGATAAAATACACACAAATAAATATAAAGGAAATAAACAAAAAATAACAGCAGAAGAAGTAGAAAAACATATACGAATAGTAAAAGCTAAAAATCACCTGGTACACACGGTATTTATACCACACGTGGACCTAATTCATCTTACAGATATTCTTCCTTTTCCAGAGCCTTATCTTTTGCGGACGTTAGCTATTGTGGCTCTACTTACGTCTCCTCTGAACAATTTCATCGATCTTAATCCAAATTATTGACGTAGGTTATGCATCCACGAGTGACGTCTTCTTTCTTCCTGGTCCTCTCTTGCTATCGACTTTTCCTTGGACTATTGTCTACAGCAGGTGGTATTTAGCATACCTCATAATATGTCCGAAGTATTCAAGCTTCCGTTTTTTGCGGCGAAAAGTTTTTTCCCATTCTCTGCATCGCTTCCACATTGATGATATGAACAGTCCAGGATGTCCCAAGAATGCGGCAATATATCCACAGCTAAAAGGATTCTAACTTTTTTAGGATATCTTCTGTTGTGGTACATGGCTCTACTTCATAGAGTAAGACAGATAATACATAACATTTAGCCAGTTTTAATTTTAATTCTATTGAGGGTTTGCTTCTGAACCTCTTTTTCACATTGTTGAACATATTTCGAGCTTTTTCAATTGGTGCTCTTATTTGTGTTGACTGATCCCATTTTGAATTGACTATGGTTCCAAGATATTTGTACGTTTTCACCTGATCTATGTTTTGATTGTTTATTGTTATTTATTATTTGGAGGTTGCTGCTGATGAGCATGTATTTATTTTTAGCTGTATTTAGTTCCAAGTCATAGTTTTGATTTGCTATGTGAAGTCTATGCAATTTGTTGCAATCATTTGCAATTGTAAATGTGTCATCAGCGTGTCTAATATTGTTAATGACCTCTCCGTTTATTTTTATACCTGCTTCTTCTTGTGCTTCTCCTTCTCCTTGTGCTTCTTTAAGGAAGCTTTACAGAAGTTTCTCCTTGTGTTGCTTCTTTTCAGGGTATATGTTGAACAAAAGCGACGAGAGAATGCATCCCTGTCGTACACTTTTTCTAATATTTATTTTCTTGTCGACTAAGGTACCCACCTTTATCGCAGCCTTTTGATTCTAATAGAAACTGGTTATTATCTGCAGATCCCTACCATGAATATCCATATTCCTGAGCAATTCTATTAGTTTATTCTGTTTGAGATTCTCAAACGCCTTTGAGAAGTCGATAAAGCCCAGATGAACGTATGTGTCTATATCTCTGCATCTTTGACTTCGCACTGCAGACTGAATATAGCTTCTCTTGTGCCCAGTGTATTTCTCTTGTATGTTCTCTTGTAGATAATTTTGGTAAAAACCGTAGTATTGTGATTTATCAGACTTATTAATCACAAAATATTATGCTTGGTGTTTTAGATATGACTACAAAGGAGACTGTAGTCATTCCTCTGGAATCTCCCCTTTATCGTAAAATCTGTTAAAAACTTCTGTCAGAAAATCGTCATCTGTTGCACACAGAAGCTTTAGGATCTCGCCCTGATTTTTGTCTGGGTCGGGTGTTTTGCTGCCTTTTAGCAATGAAATTGCTTCTTCCACTTCAGATCTTCGTATTGTGGGTTTAGTCCTATCGTCATCTTGATCCCATATCATTTTGCGTTCATCGTTAAAAAGTCGCTCTACCTAATCTTTACTGGTGTCCATAAGGTTCAAGTCATCTGATATAAGGTTTCCGTCTGCGCCCTATCAGCCTCAGGTGAGGGTTGTTGGTTGTTCCATCATGTCAAGAATTTCGTCTATCATCCATTTCTTCTTGTTTACGCAATCCTGCTGTAAAAGCGTCTTGCTTATCACTTCAACAGCACTTTATATTTTCTTCCATTTAGAAACTACGTCGTGTTCAGTGTTAAGTCATTTCGTGTTCAGTCATAATTCCGATATTTCTTCTTTTTCTTCTTAAGGATTCCTTTACCTGTTGTTTAATGTCAGAGTCCTTTAATTTGATAATATGTAATTTTATTTTACTAAACATTTTCCTTTGGAGATGCTTTACTTTTATTTCGAGTTTACCTACCACTGGGTTATTATCCAATTAAGCGACAGCCCCGATATAGTTTTTAACCGATGTAATTGACCGGTAGATGTAACCGGTAGATCTAGCCAAATCAATTCCACCCCCACTTCCGCAAAAAGTGATTCGTTAGCTCCAACTTCTCGAAAAAGATAGATCTACCCCATTACCCGTAAAGAGCAGCATCGCCGCCTCTTCAGGTATCACACTTCGTCGACAGCGAATAAAATCCACTCAATTGCTCATAATAGTTTCTGCAAAATGTGTCAAACTTCGATGCATTTCAGATCTTCTATAGCAATAAACAGATGTTTCGACCCTATATCCGAACCACCATAAACATCACTACATCCAAACATTGGCGAGCCGTAAGATATGTTTCGTTAGTAACCTGCGTTAGTAACCGTTGAAGAACAATTATAGCCAAAATCAATTTATGTATAGCTCGCTATTATTTACTGTTTTAATTTGTTTAATAGAATGGAATGGATCATCTGTTGAATTACAATTAGCTGCAACAAGAACTGTTAGTCAAATAGAATCGCGAGTAGAGTCCCTATATGTATTAGAAATATCCAATAAATATTGATATATTACAACCAAATAAATAGCAGATGAACAAAATTACTTGAATGATATACAAATTTCTTTTCTTCTTAGTCAGTATCATATACACTATTTCTTACGGATCTTTTACCTCACAAATACTTGATTAAAGTTTAATAAATAAGTTAGTAAGTGAGCACAACTCGATGAATAATATTTATTACGTTAATTGTTATTTCTTTACTTTAGAAATTTCAAGTGTCATATCAAAGTCTGGAACATGAATGGTAACATTCTATGTAATTTAATGTAAATTTATATGTAACCTACCGCTGTGAATATAGTTGGAATACATTTATGCATAAGCAGGAGCATTATAACTATTAATGTGTGTTGTGTTTCCAACTTCAGATGTTCGAAATTTTAATGATATGTTAAGTTGCTTTATGAGGTAGCATCCAGTCTCACATTGCATGCAAACATAGACAATGCATAAACTTTCCTAAACTACGATGTGTATACAACTTGGACTGGTCTAAGATTACACTGTCCAACAAAATATTTTTTTTGCTTTTACTAAATATACATCACTTATTTGTCTTTAATATTGTCGTAAACGAAAACGTACATTATGCATAATTTTTTTATGTATTAGGAGTTTTTTATTTTTGAATTACTTTTTTTGATAGCAGATCGGATTGGATTTACATCAATGATGGCCGAAAATAATTAGTAAAATAGTAGAAAAAACAACTAAGTGAGAATACATTAAAGTACAGCAATTTACTAAAGAAGGGGAAAAGTAGTGAAATATATCAGAGAGCGGTTGTTTAAAGACGGAACCCATGTGAATCTAGGTTTTGTACATAAATCCATGAATTAATTTAGATTGAATTAAAATTAATTCCAAATAAATTCATGAATAAACTAAAGTGTTTAATTATTGGAAATGGAAATGTATTGGAGTGTAAATTAAATGTGTAAATTAAATTAAGTATTGGAAATGAAATTAAATGTGAGACGTATAAATATATAGTAGACGGGAATAATTGAATAATTTTTCTGAGCATTAATTCTTTGAATAACTTAAATTAAATTGGGAGGCAACAAGTTTATTCAGTTTACAAAATTAAAATGAATTAATGCGGTAAGTGTGTATAATTACAAATTAAGTTAGAGAGCTAAGAGCGACAGTAATCGTAAGTAGATTGATTTTATAAATAATTTGGGAGCTATTTTGATGAGCCACGAACGCCGTTTTTATTTAACTATCTCTCGCTTTACTTGAACGTAAGTACATTTCATTTTATTACTTGATGAGGTGCTAACTATTTATTTTGACTACAAAAATATTTATTTTACTAGGATTTATGTTTTTCCTAAATAATTACCAATACATTTTATTAAGTTTGAACTGTTCTTTCATTTAATCAACCTTGCTAATATAGACAATTTGTGATTGTTAAGGGTTGCTCACTACCATTAAAAGTCTGTATAAGGTTATAATTAAATATGAAACGTACGCTCAACGTTAGCGATTGCAAGGTTTTGTGTTTTGTTCTAAATAATGTTGGGAGACTGGGGGATTAAAACTTCATTCAGTAGTAGTTAAGTTAAAGGGGATCCTAAGTGAATTTGTTTTTAATTACTGTACGAATCAGTACCTAGGACAGGAAAGAAGCGCTACGTACCTTATGCAAAGGAACCTCTCTTACCTGTCACGTTGATAAGTTCCAGCATCCCAAAAATAAACGTGCCAATATGTTTAATTCAAACTTTAATGTATGTGTTTTTATCAAGCAAGGCTGATTTTTATAACGATTTGCTCAAAAACTATTGCATTTTGTTTTCTGATGAATTTTTGTCCACGGTCTATATCCTCCGTAAAGAGTTTTCTTACTGTAATTGAATATTGCAGTAAGAAAACTGTGAATCCGACTCGGATCTTGGAACTGCAATAACTTCCGTCTCATAGCACACAGTTCGCATGGAGCAAGGTCATACTCTATATGCTGCAACAAAAACTATAGCACTTTCTATCTTGGCAGTTAGCACTAAAGCAAGCAGACTTTGTTAAGGGAAAGAGCACACGCGAACAAATACTAAATCTACGAAAGTTGATAGAACAGGCTAGAGAGTTCGCTATATCCATGTACATCTGCTTTATAAGCTACGAAAAGGCCTTCGATGATCTAAAATGGAATCGCCTATGGAACATACTGCTTACAATGAATGTGTCAAGACACCATACTCATATCTTGAAGAGCTGTAAGACACGTACCACTTGGTCGTCAAGATTGACAACAACATATCATGTAGGTGCAAAATCAGGAAAAGAATTCGCCAAGGATCTTGTGCCAAGGTGACCTGTGTTGTTCAACGAGTATATTATGCATATATCATGCGTATATCATGCGTATCATGCGTATCAACGAGTATATCATGCGAGTGCAGCGAGCATATCATGAGGTACATCTTAGATGAATAAAATGGAGGTGTATCGGTAGGAGGAAATAAAATCTCCAACTCACGTTTCGCGGACGACACTGCACTTATAGTAGCGAACTAGAATGAACTTGAGGATTTGATGAATAGAAAGGAACAGAAAATGGTGAATATATGTTATGCATAAACTCCAAAAAAAAAACCAAAATTATGATCATCGATAGAGAAAGGCTAAACCGGAAGAACATCAAAATGATCGACAACTACGAGGCGGTGAGTTCATTCATACTCTTTCCAGCCATCGTAAACAGCGAGAAAACTGCAAACCGGAAATACTACGAAGAATTCAGTTGGCTCGTAATGCGATCTCAGCTCATTAAGGTTTAGAGAGATAAATCCATAACTAAGGCGATTAAAAGTAACTTAGTAAATGCATTAGTGTTCCTCGTGATGACGTATGCATCAGATACATGGACACTGCGCATAGGCAAACGGCGTCGCGTAGAGGCGTTTGAGATGTGGTGCTCGTGTCGCATGAACAAACGCGTATTTTCGCGTCGGAATCAAACCTAAGCAACGACTCTCCAAATAGTTTACGGGAAGAATAATTAGTTAACTATCATTTTTTGGTCACATAACTTGTAGGAAGCACATGCAAAGTTTGATGGTTCAGGGTAAGTCCATTCGTAGGCGACGTCACCGTAGATCACCAGCACCGAATCCGGTGGAGTAATATGATGAGGATTGCTCTACATGCTGAGGTGCAATTGATATAGCCACCATGCGTCTGCCAAGAGAATGGTATTCGGAGGATTCACCGAATTGCAATTAACCGAACAGCAATTCACCGAATACACACACACATTTCACCGAATAATGATTCACCGAATAACAGTTAAGCAAATTCACTTGAGAATTGCAACTTTGAGATTCTTCTGGCAATTTAGTTATATTATTATTTATTATTTTTTAATTAACGTGATACATCCAATATACAACATGCGTTTGTATACAGAGATTAATAAGATGAGAACATGTACCGAAAAAGAGAATACAATAAATCGTCTTACACAAAAAGAAAAGTCATGCAACTGTAAGAAGTATAGCTAATATATAGAAAACACAATAAAATAAGGAAAACACTACTGTACTATCACAGTATGTAGTTTAATATTATA
Source organism: Adranes taylori (assembly GCA_009867245.2). Classification (NCBI taxonomy): domain Eukaryota; kingdom Metazoa; phylum Arthropoda; class Insecta; order Coleoptera; family Staphylinidae; genus Adranes; species Adranes taylori. Next base: position 8,708 of record WYDF02307495.1, on the reverse strand, counting down.
ATTTATAAATATAATCTGTAGTTTACAAATGATTGTTTAACCTGTACACTACTCGATTGCAAACTGAAAGCTATAAATTATGTTTCAGCTTCCCATTTGGATTTTCGGGTAATTACGTAATAAGAAACATTATCACATTGCAATACGGTTGATACCAATGAATATTAATAGCATTATTGTGTTGCTTTACTTAGGTCTATCTAAAATTTACATATTTATTTGGTTTCTATATGTATACATTGTAAAAACAGGGACTTAATTAGATTATCCTTGCATATAATAATTTATATGGACTATTAACTTACATATACATATATACGTTCTATTTATTTATAGAATATACACAAATGTAGGAATTTATTGTACCTAGACTGAATAATTATTGCAACATGATTCTAATGTTTTCTTTTATGTTTATAAAGGTTTAAAATTTTAATATACGAGTTACTTCGTTATATTGTTTATACACTAAGCCTATCTCTAACATTAATATGATGGGTTAGTCACTTCTTCATGTCTTTTTCAATACCTATCGCTCCCCATGTTTAGCTAAATGCAGGAGTAGGCGCATTCAAGCAGATTGCGCAGTTGTAATTTCAGGCGGTTGATGGTGAACAAACATCATTAACTGTTACAGTTGTTGACATTATGATATGATGTACATATGGCTATTCAATACAAAATCGGATTGAATAATAACATTGAAATCGAAAACCCATAGCCTATTTATACCTTATAGTATGCCAATAAGACGAACAAATTTTGCAAGCAGAATAAGGATTTTAAAATAAGAAGCGAGTTTGTACTTGGATTTACATGTATTTAAATGAGAAAATGTGTATTGTCTACAGAACCCGTTCAAAAATCCTGCTGGAGGTACAAGATTTTGTAAAAGTATATCGAATACGGTCCGTGCAAAGGTTACCTAATAGATACATATAAAGTGTTGACGTGTATATAAAATCAAACAAGCATTAGCTTTCACCGAAAGCACGTTAGCAAGTCAATAGACGGAGATATCTTGCAGCTACGTAGACTGCCCGGATATTTCACTCCAAAGGGGCGCCACGCTGAGAGCAACAGCAAACGTCAACAACAAGCAAGGAACAACTGATTTATTAATAGCGTTTTTCAGGTTCAGGGAACTCCCATGATGAGGAGTTGGAAGAGAGGCAAGGGTCTGGAGGATGATGGAACTGGAGAAGAGGCTGTTGGTTGGTTTGTTTGATGGTTTTTGCGCGATTCGCGCGAGGATGAGCATTGTGCCTTGTGGCGCATGTTGTCTGCAAGTACGGAGCATGCTGACGTGGTTACTAGTTTCGATTTTACCTTACGTGGCTAGCGAGGGTGGCCTTGTCAACAGCCAGATGGAGATGAGCTGAGAGCTGTGGTGAGCTCTAGGTGCTTTATGTCCGAACTATCTCTGAATCGGGTGTTTTTGGTGATCTTTGGGCAGACCTTGGAGTTGCCGGTTGACGTTGATGGACCGATACCCCACGGTTTGTGCGGTTGGAAATTATTGTACCCAGCGGCGCGAAAACATTTTTGTTAAAAAATATATTTCAGTCTATTACTGAAAATAAGTCAGAAAGAAAAGAAAAAATAATTAATTAAAACAAAAACATTAAACGTGAAGGTTAAAAAGAACAAGAAATTAAATTAACTAAAAGGGGGAATTTACATTAGATTTATTAAAAAAGGTATTCGTTGAAAAAAAATCACGGACGAGAGGTCCCTATGCTCACTTGCCGTTGAGTCCCAGTTTTCAAGAACGAACATTAGAAGTGAGGAAGCCCTACGTGACACCTTACTGACAGTTACCTTTTAGATGTATTATTTCTTCTATTCTAAATGCTGAAAAACAGCTTGATCTAAGCTAACTAATAAGCTAATAAGCTAACTATAGATTTGAAAAACAATAAAGAGATCAAGATGTTTTTCAGCATTTAGAATAGAAGAAATCATAGGGGGTTTTCTTCCGTAGAGAATTATTTATATATTATATCTTTTGAGTCTCTATTGCATTTACTTAAGGGGGATTCAAAACGTGATTCCCTATGTTTACTTGCCTATTACATGATTGAATTAGAAACTCACTAAACTTTATAAGATTCTAATTTTAATGTACAACGTGACGTGTGACAGACTAGTCGCGACGCTGCTAATGGGAAGCCTTAGCAACTGGTCACAGATGGCGCAAGCAAATATCTCATTATTTACAGAATAAAAACGGCCTTCGGATATACGTTTCTCGGGTGCCAGGTCCATCTAACCTGAGACCGCACGCTGAAACTGATGTTATTGTCCCTCCGGACTCAGTTGCTTACTGAGGACACAGTAGCTGCGAGATCTCCAATATTCGTATTCTTGTGGACAGCTGTGATAAACTTAATGCTGATTATTGAAACAGCATTAACGCTTTAACAAAACCGTGTATTGTTCTGCATAGATAATACAAACAGCCAAAGAAATATATATGCACAAATAATTGTTAATAAGAATTAAAAGAATAAATGTTAATTTAAAACAATAACTTAATAATGGTGGTTAAATTAATAATAGCCAAATTATCATAAAGAAAACAATATAACCAAGCGGTTTTATATCAAACAATACAAATGCATAATAACCATCAATAACGGTGCATATAAAACAGCAGCGGTGTATGTAAAGCGATATGATAAAACGGTGATAAAATAACATACCAGTAGCAAGCGAAATATAGAAAGCGTGTACAGGCTATTAGTAATAGAGCGGGAGGGCGGGGCTAATTTTCAAGCGCATAGTATGAACAACTGAAAGGGCAGGTAACTTAAGGACGTACTATAGACGTGAAAAACCGTGAGGCACAAATGTTACTCGTCATTAGCGACTACTACTGACTGCTAGTCACAAGCCAGACATATACACCTTCGATAGGGTATATCGAAAAGGAGAGGATTACTGAGACGCGTAATGCCTACAACTGAATCACAGGGCCTACAACTGATTTGTTGTCCAGGGTCTACAACTGATTCTGAATCACAAGAATGTGAATCAGTATACACATTCTTAAGTTATAGAAAAAAGGCAAGGATTCTGACTAAATCATAAGCCAGAAGTATACACACTAGTAAGGTTAGAAAAGGAAAGTAAAAAAGTAAAGTTAGAAAAGGAAAGTACCACTAAGTCGCGCAATACATTAAAAACAAAGAAATAATGATAAATAAACAAAATCGCTTACCAAATCATTTAACTACAATCTGTTGGTGCTAGGCTGTGACTGTTGGTGCGAAGCGTGGGGAGCCACGCTTAGATTTTACTTCCAGGTACGGGACGTGTAGGGGCCTACACATACTATTTTATGACGGGGTACGGTTCTTATACAAATCAGTATAGTCACCGAGGTTTAAAGCCAGCCTTATAGCAGAGTACAATATGCGTGTAGCAGCAAAGTATAACAGTGTATCTCGGATGTACGCTTCTATACTGCTTATTCCCATAACACGCCATACAAACATGTTACCCACGCGAAAGTGTACGTTCACTCACAAAATACGTAAAATATTTCTTCTATATACTACTTGACTGTGCAAATCGCTTTATAGCTTTCAAGGAGATTATTTTAAATAAAGTAAATGAGTTTTACCTAAAAAGTCTTTATTCTCATTCAGCAAAAGTCCTCTTTACTTTGGAACGCACCTTGTAAATTCAGTTTGGAGCATATATTTATACATAATTAATTATCTTCTTCATTACACATTATTACAATTATTACAGGTAAGTTACGTACACAACCGTAATTAAACTACTCTATAAAACAAGAGGTTAAAATATTAATTGCACATTATGTGATAGAATAATATGTGGAACATATTATATTTAATAAAGCACTCATACATTTCTTAAATGTTAAATATATTCTGTCGTACGTAATTTACATAATTTCTCGTATTACCATGAATAAATTTGTATGTTCCAATCGAAACATTTTCTGAATATTTCCGCAAACATATCAATGAGTCTCACGATGCGGGAAAATCATTTAAATGCTGATCAAATATTCGTAAAAATCAACCACTATTCTATTGATTTTCCGTTTGAGATAAAAGTTAGAGATTCTAAACCTTTGTACGTCGATTTTGTAAAAAATTTACATAACGTATTTGGAAAAAATAAATTAAATTTTATAATATATTTAAAAGTATACTTCTTAGTGACAGATAACTAAAACAACCGAATTTTATAGAGAATTAAATACTTTACAGGAGTATTCCCGAAAATACTATAAATTATTTGTTCAAAATATCTGCAAAAATATCCTTATGAAATTTCTAATTTTGTATAAATTTAAGGACTATGTAGTTTGGTCAACACTATTTCTGTTTACCTAACCAAACACCAACAGATAGGTTTCGTAGTTCGCTCTGACGAACGATCGGCACGGACCAAAGAAAAACAATCTTAACATAAGACATAAGAATTTTTTAATTACATCTAAATTGTTGAAATCTGCCTGAAAGTTGAGCAAATTACCTGATTGCAATATATTGTTTGCAATATATACTTCTTCTAAGTGGTGTGTTTAGCACTAAACTCATGACTGTATATCAAAATACGTTGAACAAACTGAGACTTATCAGGGTGATTGAATCTGATGGCACTGAAATGTTCCTTAAACCTAGTATAGAATATCCTATTCGTCATGCCAATATAAAATTTATCACAACTTTTGCAATGCAATGAGCAGTCGCCAGTTCTCATTTTTACGGATATAACATCTGTCTTAAGAGAAGAAAACAAGTTAATAATATTAATCCCCATTTTTATATCGTATTTTTTAACGATGGAAAGTAACAGATCAGAGCACTCATTAAGGTAATTTAAAAATAAAATTTATTTTAATGTAGAGCCGATTGCTTAACGTAAGAGCCGCTTGTGCTAATATCTTATTAACAAAATGGTCGTATGTCATTGGAATATTTAACGCTCTTACAATTACGGAATAGAAGGCTGCAAATTTATATGAAGCTGTTAGAAATGAAGGTTAAAGTTGAATGGGATTAAATTATCTGTGAATGTACTTATCCTATAATTTTGAATTTAATGAAACCATGGTTGTAATCTAATTAGATATCCAAGAAAGAAATATTTTTATTAATAGAAATTTCATGCGTAAATTGGATGTCATCTAGTCTTCATATCTTTTATAATATTTGATCTTATCCAAAAGTAAATGGTTAGAACTAAAAATTTCCTCCTCCAAATCTTTAAATCTCAGCTAATAAGGGAGACAAAACAACTCCCCATCGCCAAACCCTTATTTTGTTTGCATAAAATATTAAAGGTAAAATAATTCTGGTTACGTCAAATTTATAACAAATTGAATAAGAATTTAACCTCCACATCAGAACTGCTAGTTGAAATTAATAGATGTTTAACTATTTCCAGAATGTCATTGATCGGAATAGCCGGGAACAAATTTTTAACTTGGATGATTTCAAAGAACCATCAAAGAGAGGATTGCCTCTAAGAACAGCAACTTCTTCTCATCTCGAACCGATTGGCTGCCAACCAAATGGGAAGCAGCAATTGAAGTAAATCGTAAATATGCCCCGGAATAATCATTTACAGATGTTTTACTTCATGTGTAGTAGATAAACATCAGGTAACCATCACATAAACATCTTTCTGTGGAACCACTATGGCGCAAATTTAAGGCTCTGATTCAGCAGACGGCCGCAACGCAAACGACGAAAGCCTCAGCTAAGCAAAGATGGATCTCCGAAAACACTCTGTCATTAGTTGACAAAAGACGCCAATTAAAGTTAAGACGACGCAACTATCCAGAGATATGTGGGAGATATGCAGAACTATCAAGAACTATTCAAAGGGAATGCCATCGAAACAACAACAACTATCTTAACAAGGTTTGTTCAGAGCTTGAAGCTCACGCACAAACTGCCGAAACAAATGATATTTTTAAGAAAATAAAACATATAACCCGTAAACCATCACACAAAATGTGGGCCATTAACAACAAAGAGAATCAACTGGTGGCCGAAAATCGAAAGTGGTTGAAATCTGGGGAGAGTACTATGGAAATTTATATATTGATCCGACTTGTTCACTTGAAAATATTGACACTATGGGCGGCGATCACCAGCTGGGCGAGCAACGGCTGGGATTACAAGAGGCACATGGTATTGATATGATCACTGCTGAGCACATAAAGGCGATGAGACATCATGTTGTTGACATCTTCCATCGACTGCGTCCGGAAATATGGAACACTGGTGAATAACCGTCTGACTGACAAACGTCGGTCATCATACCCCTGTATAAGAAAGGTTCAAATTATACAGGGGCTTAAGAAAGGTTCGACTATAAACTATATTAATTTTCGTTAGATAGCTATCATTTCTGACGTGGGCAAGGTCACGTTTTATGTGATGCAGCAGAGGCTACAGCACTTTCTCTTGTGGCAGATAGATACGGAACAGGCTGGCTTTGTTAAGCGCAGAGGCACACGCGAACAGATACACAACGTACGTCAACTGATAGAAAAAGCAAGCATACTACACACCCATGTACATCTGCTTCATCGATTATGAAAAGGCCTTCGATCATCTAAGACGGGATAAACTGTGGAACATCTTATTAGGTATGTGTGTGCCGACTCACCTTGTCCATCTCCTGACGATATGTTTCATTCGGTTGTCAACTTATTATGCAAATGCATCATCAGAAAGGGTGTGCGTCAAGAATGTATCACGCCACCCTTGTTGTTTAACACCTATAACGCGTTCATCATGCGACTTGTCTTAGAAGATTGGACCGCATGCGTAACGATAGGAGGAAATAAAATCTCAAATTTGCGCTTCGCGGATGAGACTGCACTTATAGCGTCTAACCAGGATGAACTCAAGGGCTTGATGAACAGACTGAAGTGGGTAAACGGTGAATATCGCGTACACATAAACGCTAAAAACACCAAGGTAATGATCGTCGACAGTTTAGCCCTCAATCAGGCAGACATTAAGAAGATTGGGAACTATCAGGTGGTGAGATAATTTATATATCTGGGAGCCCTTGTAGTCTGAGTTGTCTGACAAAAACTTTCAGCAAGCTACAAGAATCGCCGAACATCGGAATATATGGAGAGAGACGATGAGGGCTGCTCTACAAACAGTATCATAGATGAAGCCACCACGCGTCTGTCAAGATGCTAGAACTAAGAACAAGAAGTAGATACAGTTGTTCATAATCAATTTTGTAGTAATAGGATATACAGTGTCAAACGTTGCACATACATTTATCTAAATTATTTTAATTAAATATATGGTATGCAGATATTATAAGTTTTGTTTTAAATCAATTGAAAAATTAAACTGTTTTACACTGTAATCAGCATTATAGATTATTTAAAAATATTAGACATTTTGTACGTAACTAGGTTAGAAAGAAATAAAGCAGGAAATTTCATAATTAGATGTGATGAGTAAATAAATTTTAGTAGACACTTTTGTTATGATTAAATTATGTAAATTATAAACATTATTTTAAAATGTCATAATAAAGAGTTTTGTGTTTTCCTTTATAGCATTTAAGCGATAAACAATTAATCTAATCTTGGTTTTCAATCATATAACATATCCTTCGACTAGGTCCTTAATTAAATTCCTAGAATCTTATACCTAGTTCGTTCCTTAAATCAATATTTCTGTTTTTGCCAATTGATGCATATACTTGATTGATTGAAAACCTTTCAATTAGTAATTTTAAATATTTAGTTGCACCATAGAAAATACATATTACAGATCTTGAAAACCAGTCATGCGGTTCGTGTGAATCCATTTTATCGACTTATTTCGACCGTGTTGCCAAATTAAATTTGAATATAAACATATGAAAACTAGATGATAACGCGTCGTAAAACGACTATCCATTACCAGGTCATATTTTATTTAAATGTAATTAGAAAATTTGACATTTAATTTCACATATTAAGTGGCACAAGAAAAATCACAATGAACATAAATAAAAATAATAAATTCCATCATGTCGTTGTTCATGCAAATCAGAATATAAGTAGGTCAAAAGCGTTCCAGACAGACGGACAGATAGACAGACAGACAAAGCTAGACGTTTATATATAAGTATAAAACGTTGGCAAGTTTAACAAAATTACCCCAATACTAGACATTCCTGTCACTCTTAAAGTGCGCGTTATGTATAAGAAATAATATTTGAATTGAAGTAAACATAATGTAAAAAACATATTTATATGAAATAATTAAAAACTAAGTAAGTGAGCAAAGTAATTATCAGTTGAATGTAAATCTAAAAAATTAAGTACAAATGACTAAAAAGTAACTGATTATTCTTCATTTTACTAACTTTATGATTACTCATCTCCACGGGGCGTACGAATATCAGCCACCGGGATCACTCCATCAGGACATGGATGCATCTGTACAATTCTTCCAATGCTCCATCACATTAGTGGCATAGTGCCATCGTGGATAATAACCATATCCCCGACATTTAATTGTGTTTCATTACTATCGTCCGTTTGGCGTGCCCATTTCTTTCTGGATTGAAGCTCGATCAAGTACTCCTTGTGCCACGTGGCCCAAATATGTTAAACACATTGGGGGAATAGATATCGTTGCAATGTCATAACCAGAAATTAATTATAATAGTTGTTTAAGCAGGTAATCATCGAA
>WYDF02307484.1:0-15199 GCA_009867245.2 Adranes taylori | reverse complement strand
GCCTGAGTACTTTCTGGAAGGAATTTGTATGAAGGAGAAATGGATTGTGCAATGAGAAGGTCTACGAATGGGATCACTAGATAAATGAATGTGAGGAAATATGGTTGAATGTAGATCAAAAGAAGGAGGCGAAATTGGAGGGGATGCATGAATGAAAGAGGAATAAAGGAAAGGGGTAAATAGGAGAACGAAAGGGGATGAAAGAAAGTGAAAAGAGAAAAAAGGGAAATGGGACAAAAATATGATTAAGAAGGATAATAATATAAAGAAGGAGAGGGTAGAGAAAGTAAAGAAAGAAAAACGGGTAAAGGGAGAAAGAAAGACGAAGGAAATAGAGCGATATAGTTACAGTAGAATACCGATTATCCAAACTAATTGAATCCGAGAATAGTTCGGGTAACCGAAAATTCAGATAATCGAACACTTGAAAAATTATACAAAATGTGTTAAGTAGGTTGCAGTAAATGCATTATGAATTACTATGTATAAAGATAAGTAAATGTATGTACTATATAGATACATACTTAGAAATGTTGATGCATCTCACTAGCGAGTAATATTTTTATTTATAATATATTTTATTAGATAATATAAGAGTAATATTTTAGGATAGTAATATTTTTAGCCTATAAATTTGATAAAAATTGAAAAAAAAAATAAGCATAACAAAAAGTTGAATGTTCGGATAATCTGCGTATTACTGTATATATTTGTTTTTATGCTTTTATGGATAACTCCTTGTTTCACTCGGGGTATACCTACACTACATACTACTCGGATCATTTTTTTGTTTTATGTTTTTAATTTTTCTTTTTGTTGGTTTATGTTTTTTGAATACTCTCTTATAATTATAGTATATAGTAATTTAAGGTTACATCTAATGTGTTGAAAGAATTTGTGTTATGCCAATAAAGGTTTTTTGAATTTTAAATTAATGTTTAGAAATAATTATTATTTTTATGGTAAAAATGAAACTTCATATTTAGAAAGGAAGATTAATCTATACGTATAAGAATTTACCTCGTTTGAGACATCATTGCTGAAGCTTGAATCAAAAGTTCGGTTTGATGATCAGTATTATAAGCTCTGGCAAACGACACGTTATCTAATACATCTTGTGGATTTAATTTGTATTTTTCGGCTATTGCAACAAGACGTTCCGGTCTAAATGTACCTTCACTATCAATATAAAGACATTTTCCTTCACCGCCTTTCTGATCAATAGTCAACTAAAGAAAGTTTTATTAAATTTTATTAATTTCATAAAACGGCTAGATTAAAAGAGATTTAGAGAATGTCATACCTACTCAAACTTCAATTTTGGAATGCTAACCAGTTTTGCATGTGGAATATTGTCGTGCTAACAAAAAAAATGTAGTAAATATTAGAGTGCTGGGAGAGACACAAAGAGTGGTTCGTCAAAGAAGTAAACTATTTGGAAATCATGGTATTAGGTCAGTGCGGCTTGCTGCATACATAAAGTATGGAGCCGAGAGGCCTAGCGCAGTTAGTTCTTGGATTGTCAGTTTGTTGCAAAAAATGAACGCTTTAGGCACTAGAACAAGGGAACTCTTCTAGAGCCCCGTTGAATTCATGACTGTCCAGCGCCAGCCTGATCTCGGAGATATTGTACACGGCGAGAACTTTACGGCTGTTAGAAAGAACACAATGCATAGGCATATTGGCTGCCATATACGCTTATCGGAATAGATAGGAGGCACTATATGCTATTGCAGACACCGTGCCAATAAAACACCTAACCGCAGAACATCATCGAAGTAAAACATCCTCTAACTGGGTGGTGACCTCTTACCAGCTGACAAGCAGAATATGACAGCAGCACCAACGGCATCGGCATATATCTCATTGATATTCTTCCTACATCTCAAAAAGAATAGATCTTTCTACTTGTAAACAAGGTACCGTTCAACGCATTGTTATGTCGCATTTAAGGTTTTCGTTTGGCTCATTTATAAAAATTCACGTAAAACAAAAATTTTTAACTGCAAATATTGCTATAATTCGCATAAGACCAGACTTTCTAGAACGACATAAATTTGTTGACAAGTCTAAAACAACACTGATTACTTCGATTTAACAATTCATCTCGGTTTTTAAAAGTTGAGAGAGATCAAGAGAAAGTATGTTTCAAAAATGACTTCTTCTTCTACCAGTTTTGGTTTTGGATTTCTATCATTCAAGCATTATTATTTCAAAAAATGACACACTAGAATCTTAATACAAATTCGGTTTTCCACTCAGAACGATAACCAATCTGATGAGCAACAAACTATTGGATCTGATGGAAATTAAAGCATTTTAAGGCTAATTATAAAGAAATATGAAACAACTTAATCTACACGGAATTTTTGACTCAGACTTAAAAATCTTACTTACTTGACAAGTAACTGCTAAAGTATGACATATCTGAGTTTTACCAGTTCGAAATTCTCCAAAAATTTCCGTAATTGATCCTGTTTCAATTCCACCTCCTAATAGATCATCTAATTGTTTTGAGCCTGTTGTTAGCATAACAAGCAAAGATCGTTTCTGATACATATCAGTCGCACTCGAAAACCCCATATCAACCAGTTTGTCAGATTCAGCACGTAATTTATCAACTTTTGCTTCTGAAATACCTTTAATTACGAGAAGCTGTTTTTTTGGAGCATAAGCAATTGACTCTACAGTGTAAAATCCATGTTCCTGCAGCTTTTTTATATCACCGCTAGTAATGCCATTCTTCTAAAAAATTATAGTTATCATTTAATTGTTTCTATTGACTTAATGCAGTTTCGGACCTTACTGAATATTCTTATTTTCTTTCAGACGTTAGGTAATAAAGCTCATTTTTTATTAATAAAAACTTTATTTTTGATATTACGAATTCAGTTGAAATGTATAACGTACTATCAATATTGCAAAATACATTTAACTTTCTGATCGATGGGAGGTGCGCCGACATCCATTCTGCACATTAATGACGATATTGGGAGAAGCGACTACTTGGATTAATTCCACCCGCAATTTGTATTTCCCTCATTTGGTATTTCATTCCCTCCCTTCACCAAATGAGATTGATCCACCGTTCACCCAGGGCTTTCATCGAAAAGTAGAAGAAAATATCCAAAATAGTCTAAATAAATCGCTGCAGTTTCCTGTAGGTAAGATATACAACGGCCGGTTTCGCACTATTGACGATGTTTTTTAATCTCGTAAAAATGTTTTACTTTTTATAACATTAGCAAATCTAAAGGAATATTATTAAATCCCAAAAGCCAGAACTAAATTCCTTAACATATAAATTTAACTTCAGCTCTGGTTTGAATCCTGAATACACAAAGACATTTCCAAAAACGGCTCTTATTAAGTTATTTAGTTTTGATTTTTTTTGGTGAATAAAATGTTTTTACTATTATTATACTGCGTTTACTATTTGGCTATTACTTTCATTAGGAATTACAAAATAAATGAATAGAACTTATATGAATATACAAAATCTTACTTCTAGCTTTGAAATTAGTTGAGGACCACTACTTTGATCATCCTCTGTTGTTTCCTCACAAACTGATGTTGCAGTTGAACTCATTTTAGTTTACTTGATTTTTCTAGTTTTAAATTATTTACTTAATATTTGATTCCTTAGAAATCAGAAAAATTTTGCTTGTTTTCACAAATTATCTCAAACAATTGAAAATCAGATTTGAATTTAGCTAGGTATTTTTGTTTCAAACGTTTGTTACTCTACTATAGGTTGGTATGTTAGTATATCAGTGATTTCTAAACTTTTCAGATGTAGTCTAAAAAAACAGATGTCAAATATATAACTGTTAAATACGCTTAAGAAGTATTTCAAAATACAGATTTTAATAATAATTTTAAGTTTTATAACTGATTTCTAGTTAGAAAAATATTTGGTAAATTATATTTTTGAAAACATAGGGTTTGGAGTCGCTGCCTGAACATATTTCGCCATCTAGGAACCATATGATAAACTATAATGACATTACTAATAGCAATATCTTGCTTTGAGCAGATTTTAGTTTGCTTTGTTTTTCGAGGGCAAATTAAATATTTTTGGTCAAATTTTAAATCATTTTTTCTTCATATAAACGTGTGAACATAATAAATTTAACATTATATTTTAAAATACTATAATTAAGTAATAGGAAGTGTTGGTCAAATTAAATAGCGTATTATTTTAGTGATCATCTGTTGTATTCAAGGTCTCATTGGGTATCATACATACTCAAGTTCTTGTCCATTTTATTATAATAGCTTATTAAATATGTGGAATTTTCAAGTATTTCAATGATTTAAGTGTCAATAACCTTAAAACTGGATTAGTTTTTTAGAAAGTTGAACCCTTAACACAGTTTGACAATGTCAAATTGATATTAAGAATGTAGTTTTTATAAACTTTAGTGTTTTGGACTTGTTATGGATCATTCTCTATTTTATGGGGCCCCAAATGGAGTGCCACAGGAATCTAAGTTAGCTACTTATATGGTACGTATTTACATAAAATTTACATATCGGTATATCTGGATAATATTATCTTATATAGAACCGACAATCATCAAGCACTCCTGTAATCGGTAGTAATTTGAGTCAAACATTTGCTAAAATTGGATTGGATTCTCCATTAAGTTCCAAGAAAGTAACTGCACAATCTCCAGAATTTGTTCCATCAACACGAATAACACCAAATGGTAATGTACATTTTCACATTTGTAGATTATGTTTACTCAAATCTATAATTTACAGAATTGTTACAGTGGATCCTGTAATAAAAAAATTATAGACGTTTGTTTATAATAAATATTAGTGGAGTCCTGTGTTACAGGGAAGAAAAGTTTGGGAATAATTTTGTTCATTTAAAGTACCCTTATATTTTTGATTATGAAGTTAACTTTGTTACTTATTATTCGTTAATTCAAACAAGCTTGGATTAGTTATGAAAGCAACTAGTAGTATCTTTAAATCCATGGATTCGTCGTGTTCTTAACACGCGTAGGTTAGCTAATTTTAGAAAATGGTCGAGCGTATCGGTGTTGAACCACACTTAAATCCTATTCTGATGTCATCCTTCTCTGATATGAAGAATTTCAATAATCTGCTGTTTGGGTATTGCCAAATGAGACAATTTAGTACAGGCCATTTGGAAAAAACTAGAAAAACAAGAATATTATTGTTATTTTCTTTATTGAACATGTAGATCATATGTATGATCTTGATACATTTAATGCCGAGTGATGTACTACACTGTTCATTTCAGAACTTTCAAAATATTTGCGATAAAATAAACTCCTGCATTTCGATGAAGATTAACCACATATTGTTACTAAAACAAATTCTACTTTAAGGAGTAAATTTTTAAATTAGTCTATCAGTGATTTACTTGTTTAAATAGAACGACAGTTCAATCTGGTGTTAGCACCTAATCAATTTTATTTAGTTCGGCCGAAGAAATTCGTTCTTTAATAATGAAATTAATAATGTACTTCCTAAATTATTTGAAATTTAACGATGAAATTACAATACTCCCTACTTCAATTATTCTTTATTGTAAGTAACAGTAAGTTACATTCAACTCAGCGACTATAGTTTCGAGTTTAACAAAGACTCGTTATCAAGCTTAAGCTCTAGAATATTACATTAAGAAATTATAAAATACACTATAACAATTATAAAATTTGTATCATACCTTTTTAGAACACTAAGATTCTAATTATCTTGAATTTGATACAAAATAAGCATTGTGATCATCTTCAATCGTATAACGGTAATGAAGAATTAAAATTTATTATGACTAATTGAATTAACGTTACACGATTCTAGCTGAATACAAGATTTCTTTTGTATTAAATTCAAGATATTTTGAATATTGTTGTTCTAAGAAGGTGTGATAAAAATTTTATAATTGTAATAGCATATTTTGTAATTTCTTAATGTAATATTCTCTAGAGCTTAAGTTTGATAATGAGTCTGTGTTAGACTCGAAGCTGAGTTGAATGTAACTTATTGTTACTTACAATAAAGAATAATTGGAGTAAGGAGTACTTTCATTTAATCGTTAATACACAATTCCAAGTACTGCACACAAAGTTTTAATTTTATTTTTAATTTGTTTAATTTATATTCTGACTATGATAACTGTAGTAGAATTTATTTTGACTTTATTAGGTATTTAGAAATTTATTATTTCGTATTTAGAAATTTTTTTATAGTCATAATTAAGTAGGCATGAACATAATAATTTTTATTTCTTTGAAACGTCAAGTATATAAAATAATTGCATTTTTTTAAAATGTTGCAATATGGAATTTCTGCTTATTTCAAAACCGCTTCTTTGAGGGGTTTTTTATCTTCAACAATTCTACAATACATAATTAATATTATTCGTTCGGAGTTTAACATATACTTGCTGATAATATGTAATTGTACCAGGCAAATTATTGGGTGCATTAAAAAAAGCTAATAGCATTATTTAACTTGTTATTATGAGTACAATGTGCATAATATATGGAAAACACTGTGAAAAACTTGTGATATTTGTGTTTGATTTAGTTAATATGCAAATATATGAGAAATGCATGTAAATCAATAATACATTAATATTTTAAACGAGTTTTAGAAAATTGGTTGTAATCAATGGATATATTAACCGAATCAAAGGATTTTGTTTTGAAAAATAGAGGTATTTATTTAGTTATGTAGGTTATACTACAAATACATATTTACAGTATGCTAATATGCCATTCCTAATGGCTTCAGTTAGAGAGAGTTCTAAGAACTATTTGCTTTGAGCAATTTTGAATATGCGAAAACATTTTTAAAATAAATATTAGAACATTTTTGTTCGAAACTGTTTTTCTGGATAAATTTTAGTCATGGAGCCCAGGCCGTTTTTCACGTCATAAGGTGCAAAATATTTTATGACAAGGTGTCACTGGCGTTGGTTAGAGAAAAATAAAAACCCATTTCTTGCGTGTCTCACAGGAAGCGTTAAGGCGCTACACGCGTTTGAAAATTGTAAAAATGACCGAAATTTACGTGATAAATTGCATGAAAACTTAGAACATTTTTTAACTGAGGTGGATGTAAAGATGAAAAATTTACTTCGTAAGAAACAAATTTAGGAAGCTTTTTCGGTTTAAGAAGAGATCGAAATTTCGAAAAATGACCGAACTTTATCTGATAAGCTGCACGAAAAATGTGTGCGCCAATAATTCACCTTAGGTACCAAATGATAAAAACCGAACAGTAAGAAATCAAATTTGGAAGTGTTTGGTCATAAGAAGCGACTTTTCGCGACTTAGCCTCGGTCTGCCCCCCATTCTAGCCTCATACTACGAAAAAGGGTACTATTCCGGAACGCCAGTTCCTTAGAATAATTCTAAATTTGCAGAATCCGCTAGAAGTCGACAATTAAAGTAGCAATTACGAGTACGGATGTACCAATTGCCGCTAAAAATTCCTAAATCCTGGCTAGACATTACTACGCTTAATTTTAATCCAGTATTATCAACTCTAAAGAAAACGAGTCATGTATGACTTGCGCAGTAGTACTCGCTACGGGAAGCTAATTTCTAAATCAGGCTGTGGCGAAATCATCAGTGAAAGTTGTGTATTGCCTGAAAATTCCGTCAGAGGGTTTATTTCAAGACACCATTTTAATAGGTCTAACCGAGTACACGTCATGCTTGCCTTATCACTAAGGAAAATTCACCTACAATTTTATTTTAACCAAAACTGTGTAATAGAACCAGCAAACTTGAAAGAATATCTAGATAATGGAACCATTGGCAGAAAATTCCCCCACTACTTCATTTGATTCCTGTCCAAATGAAGTTAAAGAGTTCATTGATGATTATCAACAATTTTGTGAGAGTACTCGTAATAGTGATCACGGAGCTACAGCTAAATTTCGGTTTCACTCTTGTGATTTAATATTTTTGTACTTAAAAATGTCTAGAGCAGTTAGAATGAACAACATTGATCTATTAACCTTCCAAACATGACTAATTTATTTTTCATTACAAATCATGTATATTTTTCATTACAAATCATGCCAGGTGGATGGTAAGATTTCATGAAAATTTGAAGAACATTGATGATACTCATCCTGGACTAAAAGCGATGCTTGAGATAGGAGGACTCTATAAGGAGATCATCTATCCTATTTTCTTGTACCCCTGTAGATCAATGCTTAGAATCTTCTGTAAATAGGGATTCTGCTAGCCGGTTAACTGGAATTTCATCATTTCATGGTCAAATGGCAGCTATTATGCGTTGGTCTATAACTTCAAGTACAAGGACCGAAGTGGTTACGGGAATGAAAGATATTGTTGGATTAAATAATACCGAGGATGTAAGCCGTGAGTTAAAAACAGGACGAATGACTAAAGATGCTTCAGATATCAGAGCATTATGTGATATAAAAGAATCGGCCAATCCATTCGATATGTCCCTCACTAGTGATGTAATCTTTAATATAGAAACAGGAAAGGCGGCTAGCAAGGAAACAACAGAGTATCTCTTAAATGTTTAAAAAAATTATGAAAATTTAAGACTCCAGTTTATTAAAGAATCTCAAACAAATCCGGATCGATTTGAACAAAGTATAAAAAAACCAACGTGTGTGCAACTTTGAAGCGAAAGGAACCAAATTTAAATTAAAAACCAAAGAGAACAAAATAAAAGAACTGGGCCTATCATATCGAGTTGTTGGGAGAATTTGTTACTTGGCAATGACAAGAGATTTTCAAATGAAACATTTACTGACATATTCTTTAATTCCTTTGCCTTTATCTCTTGCCCATATTTATACTTCCTTAATGAAAACTGATAAATCTAAATTGCTGAAATATATAGAAAATATGGTTAGCAGAGGCTCACCACATTCAATTGATTGTCAAATAATCGATGCAATGTTTTTCCTACATACCCTGTCACTAAATTTGCCGGATTACTTTGGAGATCTTTCTTCTGACATTCTTGTAAAGCTAAGTAGTTTAGTACCTAGTGGGATGCACATCATATTTGATAGTTATATGCATCCTTCAATAAAAGATGCAGAAAGGGCCAGAAGGTGAGATAGTACTGAATTGTGATACAAGGACCTAACCAAAGGAGGCCAAAAAATGTCGGCAAAGCACTGGCAAATGAGAATTTTAAATAGGCATTAATCACATTTTTAGTAAAAGACTGGAAAAATCCACGCCACAACGAAACTGGAAAGAGAAAAAGTAAATTTATTGCTTATGGAAATGCATGTTACAAGCTCAGAAATGGTCAAGTAGGAAACAGAGAAACGTTATCGTGCAACCACGAAGAAGCAGACTCTAGAATGTATGTTCACGTTGACTACTTTTACAGGTCAGCAAGTACCAATATCAATATACTGATCAGATGTTCAGACACCGATGTAATTACTATATTTCTGGAAAACTTGGCTAAATCGGACCATATTAAGTTTGGACATCATATTTGGTTTGACTTCGGTGTTTGAACGAATAGGCGTTTTTTAAGCATCAACGATATTTTAGGAAAACTTAGTTATCCTGTTTGTGAGGGTGTACCTGGATTACATGCGTTTACCGGGTCTGACCAAACAGCTGCGTTTGCAGGGAAAGGAAAAATAAGGCCTCTAAAAATAATGATTTTAAACCCCAGGTATATAAATGCATTTTCTGTCCTTGGCCAAAATCAGGAAGTTGATCAGGATTTGTCAGATGCCATCGAGCAATTTACATGTCATTTATTGAGAGAAGAACGTATCAAGTGTTGAAGAAGTAAGGTACAAACTATTTGTTAAGTTAACGAAACCAAAAAATGCTGCTCTTCCTTTTCATGAGATAAATCAAAATCAAACACAACTCTTATCCCCCCCTGTAAATCCTTCTTGCATCAAAAAATATTAAGAGCAAATTTCTTTGTACAATTTGGGGTAACGCATCCTTGCCTGAGCCTTCACAACATATGAAACCGGAAAAACACGGATGGGTCTTGAATAACAACCAGTATGAAACTGATTGGAACAGCACAAAAAGCATACCTGAAGATGCAGAGAATTGTGTTACAATTCTGATGATTCTGAATGACTTATGACAATTAGATCTAATTTTTTTTATTTTTAGTTTAATGACAAATGTAATTTTAAAATATTATGTAGAATCTGACAAGTAACTGCTTGGGCTTTTCGTAGAATTTTTAAGTTCGTATTTATTGTAAGTACCTACTTGGGCTTTTCTAAAATTTTTTAGCTTGATGTTTTTATTTGTATTATGACTTTTTATTTTCAAAAATGTTTGTTTAGTTTACAAACAAACCGTTTACATATTGAATGTAAATGAATAAAATTAAAACAAATGTAGGTACAAAATATTTTACACATATCATAATAAACGTTTTAATGTTATTGTAATTTATTCAATTATTTATAAAACATACGCTACAGTAAAGCACAACTGTATAAGGGGTTTTAGATACTATTAGTTGTGTTCATAGAATAAAGGTCGCTTCTTGTGACCAGACGCTTCCAAATTTGATTTCTCACTGTTCGGTTTTCATCATTTGGTACCTAAGGTGAATTTATGGCGCAAACATTTTTCGGTCATTTTTCGAAATTTCGATCGCTTCTTAGACCCAAAAAGCTTCCTAAATTTGTTTTACGAAATAAATTTTTCATCTTTACATACACCTCAGTTAAAAAATGTTCTAAGTTTTCATGCACTTTATCACGTAAATTTCGGTTATTTTTTCAAACTTCAAACGCGTGTAGCGCCTAAACGCTTCCTGTCAGAACCGCAAGAAATGTTTTTTTTTCTCTAACCAACGCTAGTGACACCTTGTCTTCAAATATTTTACACCTTATGACGTGAAAAAAAAACGGCCTGGGCTGTCTGGCTATCAAGTTGATTTTGGTTATGAGTTTGACCGGTTTTTTAAAATATATTGAATTTTGGAGAACAACAATTTATTTGGCCTTGAACAGGGATCGGAATAAATCATATGATAGATCACAATTCATTTTATTGTGATTGTAAGTGAATTACGAATAGGAAGCAGATTTTGTAAATAGTACAGTACCGAAGTTTTATTTCTTATCCTCTTCATGGTGATCTTTCGGAAGTGCATCCCAAAGATATATATTATGCGCAGAGTGGGAAAGCTGCAGAAGCAGAAGGAATTAAGTGTAGATCTAAATAAACTAAATCGGGCTTCAACTTATAACAAATAGTTCAAGATTTATATTTATGCATCAACAATCATGAAAGTTCTCAATCCAGGAACAATTTTGGTATCATATTTGTACCATAGAAGATGGTATTACTAGATCAGTTTAATTCTAGGTGTTTATAAAATATTCACAAATATATTGTGCTAACGTTTCTTTAATATATATGATATCAATAGTCTTCGAGTTTTCTGCGTGAAATTCTTCTACGCAATTTTTATCTTTTCGTTTATGGTCAGGTTCTCGATATTTTGTAATTACATGTTTAAAGATATCTATAAGGAAACTATTATTCATGCATTTTAACGTAAGGTTTAAAGAATGCTAATAATAATAATAAGGAAGACATGATAATTAGAAATTTTCGAAACTTAACGACAATATGTTCTAAAAGTTTTTATAGCTTCAGTAAATATGTTAAAAAATGCGATTGTTTTCCTTGTGGTACGGTATCGTTATTGGAATAATTTAAGCTATTTATAACCTTGTTCTATTTATATATTTTTGTCCTTACTTTATGTTTACATATAATAAATACAAAAATTGATGCACATATTTACTTAACTTATTATAAGTAATTTTAATGATTTTAAGTAATTTATTTTTTATGTTTTAGCTTCGCCCAATCTGTTTAACTCCTATACTCCAGTAGCTGGTGGATTTACAAGATTAGTGGATTCTCCGCATAGTGGAACTGTCTCCCCGCGCTTAACTCCGCAACCTTCACCTCCTCCTTTGAACAATTGTTCGCCCATTCCTCTCGTACCATTAGAGAAACCTACTGTAGCTCTTGCTTATCAGGTATTTAATAAATAAAATATTGTTTTATTAACTTTAAATTTGATTGTTTAAATTTAAGCTATTTTATGTTTTTTAATCGATAGGGCAGTAGTTTTTAAGCTTTTGTCGGCTCACGAAACCCTATGGAAACTATATGGCTATCCTGTAAGTGTAACTAGCGGAAGTCCAGATTCCGCGGAACAGGTTGAGATGTATATTTTAGTCTAAATTACTTTAGTTCAATCTTATGATGTCTTACAACATACGATGAATTTTAACGAAAGTTAAATTTCCAAAATTCAAATAACATAATTTAAAATTGATTCTTATAAATATCAGTTGGCACAATCACAAAAGCCAGCCAATAACAGATCAGACGAAAATATTAGGCGTCACACTCATCAGAAATTTGAAATGGCAACCACACATAGTTGTAGTAACAAAAGCTAAGCAAAGTCTGCTTCATACTAAAATGCCAAAAACCAGTGTTGGACTTGAAAATTTTAATAATTGCTTTCTATGCGCACATTGTCGGTAATGAATTATGACATAATGTACTGGGAATATCACCATTAAGCCATCCGGTACTATTGATTCGCCTCATGACCGGAACAATATATAGAGCACACTGCCGAAACCTTTTTTACTGGCTGAACATACTGACCATTATGGACTTTCAGCGTACAACCTTGCAATGTACTGGTTGGGCAACAAGGAAGACTATCGAAAATAGACACAGAACTACAGCGTTTGAGCATAGTCTACACTTGCCATAAAAATTCATTTGACCATCCCAACGAATATTAGGCTTGAAAAGAACAGAACGAAGTTCAAACAAAACGTGGAGCAGTGGCTGATTGATAAGTGCCTTTACAATGCATTGGAGATGTACATGAAGAATAATACATAGAAATTTTATATCATTGTTGAGCTACTCTACATGGATATGGTTGTTTACTTTTAATATTTGAATTTTAGTTACCTCATTCTTGACTATTTCGCATTTTTTGCTATTGCGATATATAAATGTATTTTATATATGAGATTATAATGAAAAAAAATATTATTTCTTTAATGCAGCCCCATTATTTATTATTATAAATTGATTTCATTTTTTAAGGAGAATGTTGGCGGTACTACTTATTTTTACGCAAGTCCTCCGCCGGGGTCTACGGCTGCGGATGTTTCATCTTCTAACTCTGCAGGAAATGCAAGCGGAGGTTCTATTATTCCTTCAGCGGTAGCATCTGGTGGCGCTACAGTCAATTCTTCGACTGGCGAGACGATTGATTCGCTATCTAATGCGGCCGGAGTTTTGAGAGGTAAGGTTTTTTTTCTTATGTATTTTGTATGAAACTATTAAATATGGTGAGAAATAATCTCCAAATCAAAATGAGATCTGGGGATCAATAAAAATATGTTCGAATTATTTCTAATATAAATGAATACTATCAAACTAAAGCTGGATTACCTGCTTTAGTTTGATAAATTTGGATTACCTGTAAAAGTCTGACTAAATAATTAATATTTTCAGTTGTATCATGAATATAATGAATAATTTAGTTTTTAAGATGTCTAATAAACGATGTTTAAAAGCCGTTCAAACTGTTGACATTTTATTGTTTGAGAAGATATATAAGTACTCTCCATGAAAGTAACTTTTACAAATGAATTATTTAAAAGTGCGAGGTGTGAATAATAATAAACGTCTTTATTCCGAAACAGTAAAGAAAAGTACAAAAGTGAGTAATTAACATAATTAAATATACAATACATTACTGTTTTTCAACTGAATCCAAAACTACCGAAAAGAATATTGCATTAACGTATTGAGTTATCAAAATCTTAAATTATAAATTTATTTAAAATTAGAATTGTGGTTGCTAGTATAAATAGTATATAATATTGGACACAGAATTGACCCTTGCGGAATTCCTGATTCCAGGCACAGCTGTTCAGACAAACTTTTACCTATTTGTACCGTTTGACATCTATAGAATAAATTAGATTTAAAAAAGTCTACTGATGATCCACTAAGCCCAATAAAACGCAATACACTCAATAGAATATTGTGATTTACAGAATCAAAAACCTTTGAGAAAACCAGTGGAATTAACACAGTGTTTTTGTTTTGATCAGTGGCGGATATAATATCGTCAACAATATTTGACAAAGTACCAGAACAACTGTAGCCTGCCCGAAATCCTGATTGGCAATCTGGAAGAATGTTGTTGGCGTTTAAGTGATCTCGTAGTTGAGATGCTATAATTTTTTCTAATATTTTTGACATGGCTGGAAGTATGCTTATAGGACGAAGATCTGAAATTGAGGTGGGATTGTTTATTTTGGGAATGGGTAGAACTTGGGCTAGCTTCCATACAGTAGGACATGCAGAGTTTTCAATGCAATAGTTTATTAAATGAGTTAAATATTTTAGGACGAATGGGCAGCATAAAAAAATGAACTGAATACTGAGATGATCAGCCCCAAATGATTTAGATTTAATACTCTGCATAATGTTTAATACATTTACTTAGGTTACTTTTTGAAATTGAAGTTCTGAGATGTTGGAGTATTTTTTATTAATCTTATAAAATTGCTTAAGCTCAGAAACCTCTACTTTATTTTCATCAAAACTTGGAACCGAATTGACGAAGTAAAAATTAATTTGATTAGGATCACTCATAAGCGCTGGTAAAACTCTTTGTTTACTCTCAATGACTTTTAAATTCCTCAAGGTTTTCCAAGCGCTTGTAGACGATCTGGCATTGTGTTCATAGTTTGTTTTTTTCTCCTGGCGGATAGTAAAGCCGTTAAATTCCTTCAATTTTTATAAGCTTTCCAGAAGTGAGGTAACTTATACGTTTTAAACTTTTGTAAAGCTTGGTCTCTTTCGAGCATTAACAACATAACATTCGCGGTTAGCAAAGGTGCATATGGTTTAGTAATACTTTTTGTTTTTCCGCCACATGTATATCCATTAGAATAGAGAGATTCTGATTAATAAAACTAACTTTAGTGTCAGTATTATTCAGATCATAGATTATATTCCAAGGAATAGCGCTCAGGTCAGCCGTAAGCTGAATAAGATCAAGATCTCTGTAATCCCGGTATGTTTTTACTTCCGGATTGTTTTTCATCTTGTTCATAATATTAAGAGTACACTCTACTATATCA
>WYDF02307473.1:0-15200 GCA_009867245.2 Adranes taylori | reverse complement strand
AATTTAAAAGTAATTATCAGTTTTTATGGACAATAGATGATCATTAATTTATTTTTATAATTTTCAGTAACGTTTCGCTAACAATGTTCGGACTAAAATTAGAGACTAAAATTAAAGCATTTCTATATATTTTTATGAATATAAATTAAAAAATTGTATAATCTTTAAATCAAAATCAAAATTGATATTTTAAAATATCATTTCTGATTTTGATTTATTGGATAACTACTCTTGGAAATATCGGATATCTACAAAAACGTTTTAATTGATCGTTCAAAGTTTACTTTAATAAGCAATTCACTAAATATGCCAGTAGCAAATATACATAATGATTACAAATAACTAAACAAAAGAAACAAAATAAATAAACAAAATAAATAAACAAAACAAACAAATTTAGACAAATATACATTTAAAGAATAAAAAACAATTTCCACAATGTCCAAATTGTCATCAGGCCTGAATAATTTTTGAGAATTTTTTTTATAAAAATTTATGTTACTGCTTCAAAAGTTAAACATTTCACATAATTATTTTAAATTCGTCTAAAATTAATGAAATTGGAAATGTGGTTTTGGCTTGGTGTGGGGTATTGTTCGTTTGTTCTTCCTTTCGTTTGTTTATTTTATTCCGCAACATGCGTTCTGTGTACGTTGTGACGACGTAACACACGACAGCAGGATAGGAACGTCAAGGAGAATGATAAATAGCCTAAACTAACTTTTTATGGTTTCTTTGTGTATGTCTATTTCACTGTTTATTTCTGTGCTGTGTACGTCCATTTACTGATGTAGTACGGATTCACAAAGCATATTTAAGTGAATCAAAACTTTATAAAATAAGTTGGTAGTAAATTCTCGACTATTAGTTTTATTTATATTAAGCATTTTATGTTAGTTCTATAGAGATAATGCAGTTACTAATCCATTTTAATAAATATCTCGCTATAATCATATTTTAGTTTACTTTGAAACCTAATTTTAATAAAATAAATTTATTACATAATGTCACGTATTTTTTACATATTGGTGACGTGAGATTCGTTCAGTTTTTGTCCGAACCTAACCTCTTGACTAAATTCTGGGATCGGCGAATACTACTGCGGGATGTAGCACGTAATTTAGTGCGAAGTGGACTGGTAGAGGTGTAGTTGATGGCTTAGAGACTGGGACCATCACTGTATATGTTCTTAAGCACTATTTTTCATAGAAACAGGCGTGAACAAATAAACATATGAATAAGTTTAACGTTAGTGTATTGGAAATCCAATTGACACCGTATTATCAGCAGTTCGATTAATTCATAATTTATCAAATCAATGAGTAATTCTTTAATATAAAATATATAAATGACTAATTAAATTCATCAAACAAATATAATATACAATCTAACTAATTAGCTACGCAATATATTAACAATTAGTTAAATCGAGAATCTAAATATAATATAATCTTAATACGTTAAAATAAAATCCAGTAAAACGGTTAAAAGATCAGAGCTACCGACAAATGTTGGCGAAACATGGAAATAATCGCAAACACCTATACAAATGCAAGCATCAAACTTTTACCGACACGCCTAAATAGGTCGCATGTGTCTCGTCAAGGATTTGTGTTAGACCGCCATAAAAATCTATTGCGGCCGCCTTGATGTACATATATACCATATTATCGCATTTGCAACGAACTCCTTTTTTCTATCATGTGGAATTTATGAGTTTTATCGTTTTTCTTTTATCGATGAAGATTTGTTCTAACTGGAATCGCATCGATTATTTCACCCACCACATTTTCTGAATAACGGTTAAGATTTTCACCCTTGGTGCTTTCACCGAATCTATTGGATGATAAATGCATAAATTTTAATAAAAAGCATTTTCTATGCATGCTTCTAGATTTTGATTGCATCAAGCTACCAGTGATATGTGGTAGCTTTCCACCACTGATATTACCTACCACCGTTTAGAACTTACCAATACTTGCACTTTAATAGATAACCGTCAACAAAAACAACACAACTTTGATTCTTAATATTCTTAACGTATCAGGAAGAGATTTTTGATTCGTCGGAAGTACAACCTTCCTAAGAATTTTGTAGCAGCAATTTCTTTCAAGCTCCAAATTATTTGCCGTAGACGTCGCAGAATCATGGCCAGCCGATCCATCGGAAACAGCTTCTTTCCCAGAAAGTTCACCTAAAAGAAGCCCTTCAAGCTAGCTTTCCTCAGATGCATTTTTTGGGTCTGAAACTAGTAACTGTTGACGTGAGAAATCACACACTGTAACTAGCCTAATTATCCATTAGATAAATAATTTATTCTTATAGACGTGGCAAATCGCACCTTTGAATCTATTGGGCATCTATAGAATGCCACCATCGAAATCACTTATTATTATTACTCAAACTAAATTAAATACATCTACGGTCATCAACGAAAATTCTACAATCTTTAGTTAAGGACACGTATACTCCATTCCCTAATTTTCTGCAGAGTCTTCCGTTCTCTTGTTATTCACTTCATCTTTTCATTTACTCATTTCAATTATTCGTATCCTTCCTTGAGAACTATTTCGCTAATAGCAGATCAAAAAGGTCAACATCAGAGGAGGAAGTCAAACAACCATCCACACTAAGGGAGACTACAGATGGCAGAGACACAACACCAGGGTAACGCCAAAAGAGTACCATCTACGCCAGTTTCATTATTCCACTTCAGCGAGAGCGAATAGACCTTACATCGCAACAACAAATACATTTATTTTCTACGACCTAAAGTTCTATTATCTTCAACAGTTTATTCCACCAGCTTCGTCAGATTAATGGGCCAGATCC
This sequence comes from Adranes taylori, assembly GCA_009867245.2. NCBI lineage: Eukaryota > Metazoa > Arthropoda > Insecta > Coleoptera > Staphylinidae > Adranes > Adranes taylori. Next base: position 12,368 of record WYDF02307473.1, on the reverse strand, counting down.
ATCTACAGTATCTGCGCTAGAAATTCGTCAATCAATCATTCAACGCCATGGAAAGATAGACGAAAAACCATCAGGAGAATCAGAAGAACATATTAATTACCAAAAATCAAATTAATCTTTAGTTCGATATTTTTGTTTGCTATCTTCATAATGGAATAGAATCATCCTAACAAATTTTGCATTCTACATAGAAGCTACTCGGTGATATAAAATCACGCTTCTTATCATATATTTGATGTTATAAATATTAAAACAGTAAACAACACTTATAGCAACCTGTTATTATGTACATCATTATAGCACTTTATTATACTAAAATAAGAGAATTCTAACCCAATCCTGAATACTCTCGTGCACGAGCATTGTTGTTACAAAAACAGCAGTATAGTAGTTATAAAGAAAACAAGTTGCGATCCTATTTTGAGTAGAACAATTTTGAGGCACAATAAATGCAGTAAAATATAGTCAATAAATCAGCATAGCAATATCAGTAATAATCGTTGATCAATGTTCAATAAAATAGAAAAACGTACAATAAATTAGATGTCATAAACAACAATATAATTAGAATCATAAACAACAAAACACTTACATGTGAGTGTTCATCTTCAAGTCAAGTACTCTTTCGGGTTACAAGACCAACTAAATGCTACGCTATACGCGTTCTTCGCTTATCATCTAATCACCAACCAAATCAAAGTCTACTGATAACACGGTGCACCTTACTCTATGCTTTATATTAATTCTATCCCAATTAGGGTCATCGCCCTATTACAATAATTTAATGTGATTTAGCGTCATCGAAGTATTTTTTACCGTAGGCGGAAAAAATGCTTTTCTTTCGTTTCCCATAGAAATTCTAGAATTTACTAATATGTAATTGTCGAGTTCTCAATGTTTTAAATTATATTTCCTTCTATGAACGCTTTGAGTAATGTAATAACTTTTGCAAATTAGCAACTACTTCGTATAAAAATCCAAATACTTAAGTCACTAAACATTTCAAAAAACATAGCCATCTTGAATAAATTAGATACTTGAAAATATCGTTGACGGGTTCGACACCCAATTTTAGGTATACTAGGAGGCATAAATATTTATATCTATCAACAAAATTATGATTTGTCATTGCGTTTATTTTCTATAAATTGAACTCAACATATAATACATGCAACGTTCTTCATGTGTGTGTGAGAAGTCCTATGACTTTGCAATTACAAATTTTATCAAGCGTACCGTAAATGGTATCATCATATGTAACAGTCAGCATTAAGTGTATACAATCATTTCAGTTACGTTTCACTTTAAAATCTATGAAGTTTTAAAAGTTCTAACCAGCATCAGATTATGTGGTAGTGGGGATTATGTGACTTAAAGAACTTTGATAATTGATGTAAATATATTGACCTTGTGACAGACTCTCGTATGCAGCGTGTCGAGTTTAGCGATTTTACAAAAGGCGCAAGTTTTATGTTATATTTAAACATAAATAAATAGCCCGGGCGACAGGTCAGTTTAACGTGAGACCGCATGTAGGAACTGCCCTGTTTGTTCCATCAATCCACAATGGACTCAATGAGGGCACGGTTAGCTAAGTACGTAAGTACTAAAGGTTTATGGCGACTGAAAGTGTCTTTAGCTGCTAATTAATTGACAGTTTTAAGAATTTACAGTAAAGTCTATTGATAATCATGGACAATAAAAGGGAATTCGAAAAGAAAGGAGTATAACTGTAAAGGTCAAAACCTAATACCGCATTAACGGCATAATATTATATATAAACAAGACGAAGTATAAGCGGTACATGCGGAAGTGCAATTGTGTGGTGATAATGATGACAAAATTAGCAACATGGAAATAATATACATGTGGTTTATAATGCAACGGATAGGCGGGGCTTTACCTTAATAAAATCATACGAAGAATCAAAATGGTTGGAAGACTAGTAAGCCCTTAATTATCGGAAATTTAGTGATTATCGGCGTTAGTGTTGTCGTTTGACTAAAACCAGCGTAAGCTAGAATTACACTCTAGTGGACGGACTGGGAAGGGGCCACAGTACGACGAGTACGTTGGCATTACTGTTTTCGAGAAACTGAAACTAACCCCGGCTAAAGCAGGTTAGACTCATACACTCCAATTCCTTAGCATATAGGTTGGTTGTGGTGCATAGCTATACAATATTTGCCAATCAGAAGCTAAACTAATTTAATAATTGCACTGATAAATAAAGGCCCTAATCTGGCTACAAAATACTACTTTGTGCGTAAATGCCTGTTTTCACACATCGTGCATCATACACCATTAGCACATCCTTACGACATGATTTCCTCCTTCTTGGCAACAGCTGGCGTTAGAAAACTCGAATAATACGTAGCGCATTCAAATCTTTAACTGTTAACGGCTAAGCCGATATGCCTGATATAACGACAAGCAATCGCAACGTGTATACAGCGTACAAGCCGCTGATGTTTACGTACAAAAGATAGCACGTTCTATCTAAGCGCGTTCAAATTTCTACTCCCTGCGAGCGACGCAAAGGTACACACAGCATACAACACGTTTAATATGCCTTGTAGCAGCAGATACCAATCTCATAATTTTATTGGTTTTATTCTAAAAAGGCCCCAACAACTTTGTTATAAGCTGTTAATTATAGTTACAAGTGTCTTTTTGGTTTGAGGCAATTGTAAGTTAAATGCATTGGGTAGTTGTTCATCTTATTCTTCTTCTTCTTCCAGTGCCTTATCCGTTGCGGACGTTGATTTTTTAACTTTGCTCCTCTGAACAATTCAATAGATGTTAATCTATCTTTTATAGGATATATTCTGTTGTGGTCCACGCTTCTTCTCCATAGATCAAGACAGAGAAGACATAATATTTGACCAGTCGTAAGTTTAATTCTATGGAGATTTTGCTTATGAACCACTGTTTCATATTGTTGAACACATTTCGCGTTTTTCCAATTCGTGCACTTATTTCTGTTGACTGGTCCTATTTTGAATTGACTGTGGTTCCAAGATATCTGTATGTATTTGCATCAGAGGTTGCTGCGTTCTGCTGTTAAGAATGCATTTAGTTTTAACAGTATTGAGTTCCAAGCCATAATTTTGACTTGCTATGTGTATTCTTTGTATAAGTCTTTGCATCTCGTTGCAATCATTTGCAATAATAACTGTGTCATCAGCATACCTAATATTATTAATTACCTCTCCGTTTATTTTTATACCTTCAGAAGTTTCTACTAGTGCTTCTTTAAAGATATGTTCAGAGTATATGTTGAACAGAAGAAACGAGAGGATGCAACCCTCTTGTACACCTTTTCTAATATTTATTTTCCCGCTGACCAACTTACCCAATTTTATCTCAGCGCTTTGTGTCTAATAGAATATCCATCAATATCCTACTGAACAATTCTATGAGTTTATTAAGTTTCACATTCTCAAACGCCTTAGATAAATCGATAAAGCATAGATGAACATCTTTGTGCATATCCCTAAATCTTTGAGTTAGCACTTGCAAACTGAAGATCGCTTCTTTTGTGCCCAGTGCATTCCGGAATCCAAATTGTCTACTCGGATATATTTACTTCGTATTTCTTATACTCGTATATTCTATTGGGGACAATTTTGGTAAAAACCTTAGTAATGTGATTCATCAGGCTTATTAATCCATGTTGATCACACAATTTTGCCGTGTTGTTTTATATATGGCTACAAAAGTTGACACCGGCCATTCCTCCGGAATCTCCCCTTTGTCGTAAAGGGGTTAAAAAGTTCTGTGAGAAAATCAAAGAAATGGCTGTTTAGGCTTTAGGATTGCACAGAAGCTTTATGATCTCGCACTCTAGTTGTCTGGGCCAGGTGGTTTTCCACTTCAGATCCTATTATTGCAGATCCAGTCATATCGTCATCTTGGTCTCATATAATTTTGCGTTTATCGTCAAAAAGTCACTATACGTAATCTTTCCACGTGTCCATAAGCTTCAAGTCATCTTATATAAGGTTTCCGTCTGCTTCTATCTGTCTCAATTGGAGGTTGTTTGTTTTACGTTTGGTTTTTAACTCCTTGATCTTTTTGTGCATGTTTTGGTAGTCATATTCATGATAGTCATAATTCAAAAAGAGTATTGCATATCAAAAATAACTGTTCTTGGCAAAATTGTATGAGCCGGTCCCCTCTTTCGTTTTTAATTCCGAATTCATGTCACCACTCGTAACGTCTGTCACCTTATCTCTCACGGTGTTCAAGTCGCCTTCAATGTTCTTAGTCATCCTAATCAAGTTTCTAATTGTTCAAAAAATTCTTCCACGATCTTAGCTGTTTTATCTGCTGTTGGTGCAAATGATTGTATGATACTTAACTCGAATGGATATGCTTTAATCTGAAAAAGCAGTATACGATTTTATGGCACTTTTTATAGCTGGAGAAATGACTATACCTACTCCGTTTCTACGTACTATGGTGTAATTTTCAGAGTAGTAGATTGTATGGTCTCGTATTGTACAATGTCTAGAATTAGGCCAGTGTTATTCGCTGACTCATATTATATTGATAATTAGCCTTTTCATCTTTGTGACGACATTGTGTGCTTTTTCGCTTTCATACATAGTTTGCACATTCCATGTAGCGCTTTTTATCCACCAGACCACTCTTAGAACCCTATGCCCATCTAAGAGCTGCCGCGGGTTTGGGGTAATTTCTGCTTTGTTACTTGTCATGTTAACTATACTTGGGAATATAATGAGATAGTTTCCGCTTACATTCCTAATCGTAGTCTTCTAGTCGATTGTGTCTTTGTGACTTTGCCTACAAGTTTCTGAGTGCAAGCCGTACCGAGAAGCAATTTCCCTTGCCTTACATTAGTACTGACGTTGCTTTTTCCTTTTCCTTTGCTGCTTCCCCACGCCACGCTAGTTTTGTTGTGTCCTCGGTATTTCATTTCACCAGTATCGCCTATATCTAGGTGGCATTTCTCTATCCGCGGAGGCGCCTAATTTGGGAATAGGAACCGTACACGGGATTGCGTAATTACAAATTTTTATTAAATTTTTATAATAGCTGTTTCATCCTCTTATTTGTCAATAAAAACTTCTATCATGAGCAAAAATTACGTGCATTAAAAATTTCCTAGCCGGTTCCGCCATCCGATTCTTTATATACTGGAAGTCAGAAGTTTTACTCTATACTAATAAAACAACTAGAACCCGATTTTCGCTACTGAAGAACCCAAATAATGTAGATATAAGAGGATATATAGAGGATAGGAAAAGAATACTGAAGAAGTTAAATGAGGACAGTCACTGTGGTTGAGCTATGCTAATTTAATGACCGAGAATAATCAAATTTTGAAATAGACTCGATTATAAAATAAAGTCAGACCAAAATAGAAATATGAGTTCTCAAAGCTAACATCTAAGCGCTGAAAGACTAACATGAAGAAATCAAAACTAAACCCAAAACACAGCTCCGACAGCAGTAAATTTAAATATAAATAAATTATAATTAATTCAGGAATGTGATTTCTTTTAGTATGGATAGAAAATTTAATGAGGAAACATGTCTACAATATTAAAAAAATAGCAATAGTATGTCAAAGATTGAAAACCGTAATGAAACATGAAACTAAGAAATAGAAGAGAAGACAAACAACATATATTTAATATTGGAAATTTATGTAAACGCTCACATCAACCAATATCGGCATGTCACTTGTAGATGTATGAAATCAGTAAATTTATGTCAGGACTGAGTTTCCTCGTGCATTGCTAAAGGGAACGTGCCCGTTATTCGCAATGCAATTTGTTCAATGAGAACGACTGAACGTAGTCCTACGGGATTATTTCTTTGATGCGGTGTACAGATATAGCTTAATACGTTTCTGTCATGAGATATCTTATGTTTCCTACAGCAAATTAGTAATAATAGTGTAGTACTACGTTTCTTAAGACATTTATTCATGGGATTATAGTGTTATTAAGCTATAAGTTTAATAAAAATGCATTTTAGCAAAGTCGACGACAAATCTAAACCTATATTATCGATAATCCAAACCCTGAATATTGCTCATACCTAGTGGTTTTAAAACCGGTATAACGAACTGTTTTAGTAAAATTAAAATTGCGAAGAAATTTTGATAATTTGTGAAAAATGTTATATTGAGTACTGGTAGTCACTTTAATAAAACTACATTACATTTTCCAAGAAAATTCTGAAAGGCAACAAGTTCTTTTCAAATGATGTCGCTGTACATCGCATTCCAAACATATACCGCAATAAAAAGAATGGTCGTTAAGGAACGATACATGAACGTATGTAAAAATATATAAAAGTGAGGTTAAAAAGAAAAAAGAAGTAAACGTAAGATAAGACATCAATATAACGATGGATATCATTGTAAAAATGAATTGACGCCTAGAAAAGATAGAAATAAAAGAAAATGAAAGTACAGATATGATGTAAAAAAATACCTGCCGTGTGTAAAAATATGTAGCATCCACTATGAAGATGATATTGAAGACAACGATTTACTCCAAACAATAAGAAGACAAAACGCCATTGAGCATGAAAACGCATAGATGAAAATAGTAAACAAAACATATACTAGCAAATACACCTTTAACATAATCATTGAAGCAGACTAGCGTGCTTGCAAGCAGCTCACGTAAGAAAGATATATAAAAATTGATCGGAAAAAGCGCACGATTGAAGAATATATCAGTGTAAAGCAATGCAAAAAATACTAGATGTATGGTCATGTAAACAACTACTACCGAAACCCAATCTTGAACCCACTGCCCAGATTTGCTGGAAATCACCACGAAAATGAATTCCAATCAATAAAAATATTTTATCCAAACTGCATCTATAATAACCAAAAATATTACATTAGAAGGGAAGTAGGACATGAGGTGTTCAATCTAGATTGAAAAGGACAATATTAGAAAAAATTCAGGAATATAATTTTTCAGACATATTTTTATTTCTCAATTTTTTCTGGTTACATTTAAATTATAGGATCCCTAGTATATTTGTATTAACAAATTGTATATGAAATATTTAGCTTATAATTGCAATTAACCATTATCAAGTTCAATGAATTTATTTACTTTTTTTACATGTCTAATAAAACAGACGATAGATTTGTTTGTAGATGCCAAATGAAACAGATATTTTAGGAATCTATAAACTGTAAAAATGTTCTTAAAACTTATACATTTTTTACCTTTAGCAGAGACCTGCTTATTAGATTTTTATTTAAGCATGTTATTTAGTTTTAATTCTGTATATATATTTGTTGATTTATTCTAATAAGGTTGAAATTGTATTTTTGTAATTTCGCCAACACTATGGTTTTAAGCTTTGCAAGTTCCGCTAAGAGTTGATAACGTATTTCACGGTGTCATTCTTTTGTATTTATTGATTTATAGTTTATTTAAAACGTTTAATTATTAATTTTTTTTTAATAATATAAGTTTTACAAGTAAATAAAAGTTTTACACAGGTTGTACATGACGCATAGAGGAAAATATGTGAAACATGTATGGAATAAATCCAATATAGAAAAGAAAACACAATGTACGACTAAACTAAATCTTTAAGTTTAATGTATTTGGTATAAACAAATGTTTTTAAAAAGCTAAGCAGCATGCCACGAAATATATTTACCAGACTACATTTCGCTATAGCTATTTTGACCCTGTTTCATTCCAAAAAGAATGTAACTAGAAGAAAGAGGTTTTATACAAGATATCCGACTACGAACCATAAGTGAAGGATATATCTACTTTTACATATTGGTATACTATTCATCTTCGATTCATAACCACATGCTTTGTGAAAACCTAAAAGATTTATAAATTGGTTGAAACTATAAGCTTTATGAATTTTAAATTAAAATTGGTTCTTTGTTTAAAAATATATAACTTAGGAAATCTAAAAGAGATTTGAATATATTTATATATATATATATATTTGGGTGTCCCTTATTTGAGGATGTCCCAATTTTGTTTTCGACCGCATATCCTCTAATTTTATTTGAATGGTTAAGACTTTCTCACAAAGAAAATTCTAGTCATCTACGATCACTCTAATCCCTGCCGACTTGATCACATAGTTTTTATAAAGCCACATTTTTTGATTTTTTTCATATATTACCTTACCACTATTAATATTGATAATTTAGGACATTTACTAAATCCAGACAATAGACATCTTTAAATAATATATCAAAAACATAAAATATATAAAGTCACTGTGGATACATTCTTTTCAAGGTCTCCTTTTTACAGTCAGGATATAATCCTCTATGCTTTTGGATGCAGCGTAAAAGAAAGGTTTTTGGTCTTCATCTGCCGTTAACAATCGGTGAAAGTCTTGCACCAATCTGACAGATCTTTCGGTGGTATCAGACACTGCTTTCAGAGCAAGAACATTTCTTTTTGCTTGAATAAAGGGAAAATTTTCTTCCCGCGAAGAAACACTTTCTTGAATAAAACTGTTTTCTATTTTTATCCGAACAAACAGATGTTTACTTTTGACAGAGACTAATTGGTCCACTAAAATCAGATTATAAATATTTATAAAAAATCTAATTTCACCTATTGTACAATTAGTTTGACAATTCTTCTTTCGATGGAACATATCTTTTCGAACAGTCGGATAAACTGTCGTTTTCTAAATTGGCTACTATCCTCACATTAGTTTCTTTATCGACGAAATCGACAAATAATGATAGTAATATTATTGTTTCTGATAAATACCACAAATGTTCGCAAAACTCTCTCAAAACTGCCTGAGAAATTAATCAACTTTGTCGTTATCATTTACTGTCTTTAAAAATCACAAATCTTGATATGGCGCCTATATTGACAAACTGCATTCGAACCTTATACACATCATCACAATAAAGAGATAAACGTCTTGCCACGCTAGCTTGTATTTAGCACTACTTATTAATTGTGATTGCAGCAAACACATTTGTAGAGCGTAAATAGGTGTAGCCATCCATCTCGCGTGATGCATTGCTCCAGGTTGCTTGATTTTGTATTTCTTTTATCTTCTCCCAAACATATAGCACACAATTTGATTAGTTCCCGATAATCATCTCTCACCATTGATTTCAGCAGTTCAGTCTTAAAGAAAGTTATTAATTGATCCATAACTGCAGCACTTAAACGGTGCTTTACCAAATCACCGCATGTAACTATTTTCATAGAATTAATATTTGTCCCAGTTTCCTTACATGTTTTGAATAATAGCTGTCAATGACTTGAGGTATTTTTGTTTCAAACACCTTTCTTAAAACAAGTTCGTAAATATCGTGGCGACAAGGAAAAAGCAACAGCTCTCTTTCTAAATTTTGTTCCAAACGCACACACGCTCCATTCAAGCGACCCATATTAGAAGCTGTGGTATAACAACACATTATTTCCACCCTATCATTGGTGTTATACTCACGAAGTGCATTTGTGTCTGCCTTGGCTTGGTCTTTACCTGTAGAACTGTCCAGTTTAGGGACAGCAAGAAGTTGTTCTTTATCTTCAAATGAAATAACAATCGGGACACTCTCTTCTTTAGAACATCTGATGTCTAAGCCATGTAACACTTTCCCATCCCAATGCACGGTTACTACATCTGATACATTGCCCTGAAAATCTGATTTAATGGCCTGTGCTCCGTCCTTCTTTCCGAATCCTTTGAATAAACGATTTGTTAATAGTAAGTTAATCAGTATTATCTAGTGCTTCCAGAGTAGCCTGAATAATATGTACACACAGCTGGCATTTATCTAAAGTTGCAACTAGCTTAGGTGTAATAAAATCTTTTCGTCCTCTTTTTAACAATGTTTCCATTGATATTCCACTCGACATCGGAGGAGAATAATCGTCAGAACGTCTGTACCTTCCGTGAGAACTTAGACAATTATTAAGTGGCTCTTAGAGTGATAACGGATTGTGTAATATTGAAGGCGATGGAAGTTGAAGCGGCCGCTGGACCTTAAACTTTCTTTGCTCCTCTTTTAACTTTTTTTGCCTTCTTCTTTCTTCTTTCTCAGCTAATTTATTTACAACTCCCGCCAAGAAACCTGATCAACCCGGATCCCTCTGTTTCTCTAAAACTATTTTGTCATCCCCTATTTTCATTCTTGCAAAAGCATCGGCATGTGCGATATCAGATAAGTTATCCAAATTTATTAGCAAATTCTTGTCGCGGCACTTAAAAACATCTTCAGCTTTGTTAGTGTTTCTTTAAAGTTCTCGCCAACTATAATACAGGTCGACAAGTTTCTTAACGCAGTTGGGATTGTCTTTGTAGGTGTTCTTCCTTTTTGCCAGAATATAATACATTCGCGAATTACCAGATTAGCACTTTCACTTCCATTTAACTTAACTTCACGAATGTTATAAAACAAAACTGCGAGCAATTTTCGATTTGACGGTAATTTGACACCAGTTACTTGGTGGTTTACCCCTCCGTCTAAGGAAATACTTCTTTTTTAGAACTTCGTAATTCGTTCGTCATTTTCATAGAACAATGCATGTTAATAGTCCGACGAATTGTATCACACTGACAAACAAAGCCTGCCGTTTATCCAGTGCGCCGCTTCTAGTACGTAAGTTGTTCATGCAGTCGTGCATGTTTCGAGTGCAAGTCGGCACCCGTTACAGTGCTCCAAATGATCTTAAATTTAGTGTGAGAGTATTTTACAATAAAAGGAACCAAATTAAATCCTATGCGTTAGAAAAGTAATTAAGTCGAAAAATAAGGGACACTCTTCAGTTGAGATTTTCTGACAACTAAGTACATAGAATTACTTGTCTATATTTTTTTTAATATTATCCAATTTGTTACAAGTTATCTTTGATGTTAAATATATTTAAATGTTGTTTCAAGCAACGAGTCATTGTCCTTTGCTATTTTAAGTGATAAATAGTGCATCATTACCCCGCTTTTATTAAAGAATAATAGCTTTGGTGCGTTATAGTAAGTATTTGTTACAAAATTGTCTTTATCGCAGCAGGATCGTAATTTTTACTTTTTATCTACTATACTGCTCTTTGTATATTTATTCTGTTTACTTGTAACATAAAATGCTTTGCATAAGTTAATTGAGGGTTGGGTTAGAATTCACTGATCTTAATTATAATAATAAAGTAGTATTCTCTAATATTTATAACTTCAAATATATGCTTCTATTCTCGATTTTAAAATTACTGACGTATGTTCTGTATCTAATATGTTGTGAATCTAATATTAATGAATATAATGCAAAAATTATTAGAATGAATGCATTTCGATTACCAAAATAACAAGTAAAGTTGAGAACTAAAGAACATTTTATATGTGATATTAAATTGTTCTTCTAATTTGATTTTACCGATTTTCTTTTGTTTTTCCAGGACGTTGGTGGCAATAAATAGTTGAATGTTTATTAATGATGTTGCTAGTTGATCCAATCAGTTGAGATTATGGAGTTACGAATATGTAGTGAAAGGTGTTGTTTGGGATACGATTAAATTTTATAATGTAGAAAATTAATTTGTGGTGTCGGATGTATTCGCTGTCACCGAATTACTAACAGAACAATCGTCGATGATATTCCTCTCGTGCCTCAGGAGTTGTATCTCTGCCATCTCCCTGGTCTCAGTGTGTTCAGTACTTCACTCTTCCATTGACGTTGACCATGCTGCTTTTCGTTGACGAAGTAGTTGTCAAGGAAGGGGTATGCAAGATTGATATAAGAGAAGAATATTGAAGATTAGATGATGTTAATAGAACGAAATGTGTCTGAGGAATACTAGCTTGAGTGGCTCCTTTTATGCGAATTTTATGGGAAGAAGTTGCTCTTGGCGTGTTGCCAAAGCCGGTGGCATTCGACGGCGTCGGCCACTGAAAAGGCGTGGCTTAAAAGAAACTTTTGCTACAAAATGATTATACTCCCGACCAATAGAAAAAGTTCTTCCTGATCCGTTCAGAAATTTTCGGATGAAAATTGCTCTATTTTGTTGATGAAAGCATATGTGCTGGAACGTGTAAGCGGTGTTGGTAGCAGCCATACTCCACCAAAATCTTAGTAGGATTGCATTGAATACGTCTTCTGCTAAAATGCGTTGAACTAAGATCCAATCAAATTTGTCGAAAGGGTGCAAAGCTTAACAACTTATTTAAAAACGAATGATGAAAATATTCGTTAACGCTTTTTCCAGTCAAAAATGATAATAATAAGTCACCTTTGAGAAAGAAATATCCCGATGCAAAAATATATTGTCTATCATATTGTTTGCAAAATGCACTCATACATTTAAAATATAAAGGATGTTGCTAGGTTTCGGTGAAAGATTTTACAGCGCGGTATTCTTTCAGAA
>WYDF02307462.1:0-15201 GCA_009867245.2 Adranes taylori | reverse complement strand
ACATTGCGAATAGACCAGTTCTTGTTTGTAACCAGTTCTTACGTATAGGTGAAGGACAGTCGGCATATCTATAAACACTGGTGGGAGCAAATAAGGGGAAATCTTTCATAATTTTAATGGTGGAATCGGCACCATTCCTCCTAAGGCCGATTTTTATTAGAACGTGACGTATGCGATAAGGGGCGGAGTGCCATCGAGCCCGTCACGGCTATTATATTTATACTATAACGGGCCAGCTGCTGGCTGACCAACGTGTGGTGCTCAGTTGTGCAATAGTGTTCGTTTTGTGCTAAGTTAATTAATGAAGTGATAAGAAATTTAACATTAAGAAGGAGGAGGAATGTACATCAACATGATCTAAGATAAAAGAGAAATCGAAGAAGAATTTCTGACTCTTTACGAATTTCTTACTTTACAAAGAACTGATTGAGGGCAAAGTGAAATTTTTCGGTTATTTTCGGATGAATTGAGATTGTTTTGTTCAACTATGTTGATCCTTAAGTAAACAAACATAAAAATGATAGCAAATAAAAAAAATGATAAACTGGAAGACAACGCATCAGACATAAAGGAAGAAGTGGAAGAAATGAAGAACAAACTAATAGTAATATTTGGATTTCTGACATGTCTGATTAGCCGTTCTGTGTTTCAGATAATTTAAAAGTTGGGAATAAGATGAAGGTATAAGGGAATAAGATGAAGGGTGCTAATCTACAGTTCACGTTTGATTGGTTCTATATCAGTCAGCCAAAGAGCGATGCAATTCTGAAAATTTACATGGAGTACTGAACTAAAAACCAAAGTGTCTTTGTTGGCTTGGTGAAAACTTAGTCTGAAAGTTCACAACCATGGAACCTCAAAACAGCACGAAGCTTGTTTAGAAAAATGGAAGACTTTAAGAACAACTCCAATTGACAATAGAACAATTGATCAAGTTACCTAAACAGCTGCTAATACAGAAAAAAGGAAACGAGGAGGTCTTTTAAAAAGATTCCCAGATGTCACTATGTTTTTGGCTTAAGAAAACCTCCAAAACCTCGAATTTCGAAAAAGTGAGCTTATCACTTATAAAACAACATATGAGATTCACCGAAGGAAAGATTGGCAGTATGCATAAGGTACGGTGAAAATATATTATTCCTGAATATACATACGCATCTGCAAGTGGTCTTCGTTTATGTTAGACAGGACGGGACGCCAACGTGACGAGTACGGGAAAAGAAGCGTACGGAAAAAGACGAGTACGGTGAAAAGTACGTCAGCGACAGCTATTCAACGAGTCGCATTGAGAATACATTGAGAATACGTTGTAACATAAATGCATCTATTAAGACGAATACGGGAAAAGACGAGTACGGGGAAGGGTACGGGGAAGAGTACGTCAGCGATAGCTATTCAACGAGGCCCATTAAGAATACGCCCCCGGCTCAAGCCCGTACCGTTGTAACATAAATACATCTATTAAGACGAGTACGGGAAAAGACGAGTGCGGTAGAGTTAAATGCATTTTTAGTCCTTGTAAAAAAACATTATCAGTAGGGTACAAAATGCAAAGGCGCAAAACACATAGGGAAAAACTATGTCCAAGGCCTGAACGAAGACGCCGCCACATACTTCACATCATAAAAATTAGAAGTTTTAGAACACAACACCTAAAACAGAGGGTTGATCCATTCAGCACTGGTGATAACATATTCATAGTTTGACATTCAATCAGCTCAGAGATCAATTACAATCATTGATTAAATAATATAAGTATTCTTTATTATGAAAAAGTAATATAAATGTAAATTAAATTTATATGTAAATATAAATTCAATAAAGAACAAATATGTTTAAAATTAAATGTGTTAAAATATGAGGACATAGTGTACATGAAATTTATTTAAATTTACAAATGCTTATGACAGCTTATGATGAATTAAAAATTTGTATGATGCTTACTAAGAGTAACTTCCATATGTTCATTACCTAAAATCATTTAATTGCACCAGACATCATGAATATTAACGATAACGAAATACATATAAGCACATAATAAATATAAAAGATAAGTTATTAATAAATAACATTTATGAACTTAATAAAATATTTTATGCACTTATGAAAGAAAATGTTAGCAAAATACTGATCACACACGCAATTTTTTTATGATAAACTGTAATTATATCGGTCAATGCAAACAAAAAGGTTATAAGCAAACATTTCATCTATTTCACAAGCAAACATAAACACAACTTCAAAAATATATAATGATATACAGAGTGAATCAGTAATGCATCAAATCACAATATAGTTCTTACTATAATAAATAGCTCTCGAAAAAATTACATACAAAATTGTAGACTGCTTTAAGCTTTACGTTTTAAAAATATTTTATAAAATATATGGTGATTTATTATTACAAATCAATATATTTTAAATTATTGATTTGTAATAACGTTCTATATTTGATTTACCTTTCTGATTATTTAATACCTTTCTTTGATACCTAAAATATAAAATTCTACTCGATTACTCCATGTATTCCTTGTTAATATGCTCATCACACCTATAATCACAGTCTAACAGGATCACACGCAAAAATTTAATAATTTTCGCCAAATCCGTTATAAAATATTTTAAAATTCTTCAATTTAAAAAATTTTTGTCCAAATCACAAAAAATTTTTAAAATGTAAAAAACAATTTTACCCAAAATGATTATAAAATATTTTTTAAACTTTAAAATTTAGAAAATTTCTCTGCCCAAATACCGAAAACAAAACCTTTATCCATGATTTATACAAAACAAAAATTCCAAATTTAAATTTTCTTAAAATGTGTTTTAAATTTTAAAAATAAAATTTTTTGTATACCATAACGAAGAATTTCCCTAAACGTAAAAATTTTATAATTATGCCCAAATCTGTTATAAAATATTTTAGAAGTTTAAAACTTTTTTGTCCAGATGCCACAAAAAAAAATTTCTTTAATGTAAAAAACAATAATTTTGCCCAAAATCATTATAAAATATTTTTAAAAAGTTTTTGCTCAAACACGCAAAAAATCTACCACCTGATTTATACAAAAAAAAATCCAAATTAAATTTTTTTTTAAATATTTTATAAATATTTTAAAATTAAAATTTTTTTCATCAAATAACGAGAAATTTCTCTAAACATAAAAGTTTAACACTTTTCCAAAATCGTTATAAAATATTTTAGAATATTCTAGATTAAAAAATTTTAATCCAAATATCACAAAAAATTTTTTTAAATGTAAAAAACTTTGTAAAAAAATTTTGCCCACAATGATGTAAAATATTTTTTAAACTTTAAAATTTTAAAAATTTTTCTGCCCAAATACCAAAAACAAAATCTATACCCATGATTTATACAAAAAAGAATTCCAAATTAAAAAGTTTTCAAACGTTTTATAAAAAGTTTTTCAAATTTTAAAATCAATTTTTTTTTGATCAAATAACAAAAAATTTCCCTAAATGTAAAAATTCCGTAATAAAATCCGTAATAAAATATTTTAGAAATTCTTAAATTTGAAAATTTTTTGTCCAAATTTCACAATTTTTTATGTTAAAAACTACAATTTTGCTCAAAATCATTATAAAATATTTTTTTTAACCAATGATTTCTATACCCATGATTTATATTAAATTCTTTTCCAATTTAAATATTTTATAATATTTAAAATTTAAATTTTTTTATCAAATAACGAAAAATTTGCCAAACGAAAAATAACAATTTTGCCCAAAACCGTAATGAAATATTTTAGAAATTCTGAAATTTTTTTGTCCAAATATCACAAAAAAAAATTTTAAATGTAGAAAACAACATCCTATTATAATAGAATATTGTTAAGTTCCTATTATCCAACTTTTAGCGTTTTCAGCTATAAGTGGAAACTTTTCAGCCGATCTCCTGTATTTTATTGTTGGAGTCACTTTTAAGCCTCTCGATCATCTCTTTCCATCTTCTTCATCTTCTTCTTCTTGCGACTTCTTCTTCTTCTTCTTCTGGTGCTTTTAATTCTCTCCTTATTTCTTCATTGCGCGTGATCCATTATTTTTTTCAACAATTTGTTATTAGCTATGTTAAATCTTTTCTGCACTTGTTTTGTTTCTTGGCCTCAAAATTCATTATCGTACATTAATGCTGGTATCAGCGCTCTGTTGAGTATTCTCATTCTTTTATTGACAGATACCTTTGAATCATTTTTCAGAATCTAGAACATTTTCCGAGCTTTTAGTGCTGCTATTTTTTTCTGCGTTTCTCATGTGGCGTTTCCTTACTTTAAATATATAACCAGGCTAAGTGGCCTGTGTCCGTGCATTTCCTGCGCCTTGAAAACTCTAGAGTTCCTGTTTTTGTTTTGTTCAGTTTAATTTTCCGATCGTCACAGTAAGCTGGTATTTTTTCCAGGCATCTATTCATAGTGTTTTTCACTACACTACTGGTTGTCCATGACTACTGCCGTATCATTTACGAATTGTAACATGTTTGTATTTGGCTGCTCTTTGAATGTCGGCATATCGTGTACAAAGATATAAAATAGAATTGGGGATAATGGCGATCCCTGAGACAATATTGATTTCGCTACGAGAATTTCTGATAATAATTTACCATTAATGTTGACTGCAAATTTCCTATTTTCCAAAAATGATGCTACTACTTTTGTAATAGCAGCGGGGATTCTTACTTCATGCATTTTGTACAGCAGACTATCTTTCCATACTTGATCGCATGTTTTTTCTATATCAAGAAAAGTGCGACTATAGTTTTAGTTTTCTTTCTGGCTTTTGATATTATTTGATCTAGATTAGCCACTTGATGGATGGCTGCTAGAGACATCCGGAACCCAAATTGATTTACGTTTAGAATTTGTTTCTCCTCTGCCAATTATTGTATAGGGATCTCCATTGCATCTTCCGCTATTTTGGAAAATCCGTTTAGGAGGCTGATTGATCTCTTGTTGCTAGGTTGCGCAGGATCTTTATCTTTTTTCGGTATTGTCACTATGGTAGCTATTTTCCAATTTTCTGGGTACTAACCTATTTTAAATATTGCATTGATGACGTCGGTTAAAAATTTTATTGCTAGATCTGGAAGTAGTTTTATGGCTAGATCTGGAAGTAGTCTTGTGGGTACCCCATCTGGATCAGGTTCTTTCTTACGGCACATGTTTTTCATTATGTTTTTAATATCTTCTCTTTCAAATACAAGCTGATCCTCTAACTCACTTTCGTTAATTTTTATTACTGCTTCATCCACTTTATATTGCCCTATTGTTTATAAACTGAAACTTCAGATAGGGTGTGACTTCTTTAGCCTTTTCTAGATTATCAAAAATACGGTTCCCGTTTTGACCTTTGATTGGCGTGTTAGGTGTCCTCCCTTTTTTGATCTTCTTGTGGTGATAGTTGATTTTCCTGTTCAAATATTTCTTCCATTTCTCTTATCCATGTTTCTTTATTTTATATTCCAGCATTTAATCTACTTTTTTGCAAACTTTTTAATACTTGAAGGTCATGCGAGTGCCTGTTCTTGTGATATTTTCTTTTGTGTCTGTTTTTTCTCACAGTTTAACTTCCATTGATTTACTATTTTTGTTGCATTTTACATTGACCCAACATTTCTTCAATTTCCGTTGTAAGACCTGGTACTGCTTTGTTCATATCTTGGCTAGAGGAAATTTTCTCTTCTGGAATATATAAATTTTGTGTGCAAATTTCATCCAATTAGCTTTACATAGTGAGTTGAATTTTCCTATTCTAGCAATTACCGGAAATTGATCTGAAGAAGTTCATATTTTGTGCTAACTTCCACTTGTTGTTTAGTGTTGGATGTCATAAACATATCTACCACATCTCCTCTTCGGCGGCTATTCGGAGGAATTGTTGTAGCATCCACAGAGCCATAAACTTTGCATTTATTCCATTTATTTACCATTGTCCGCAGTTTTTCTCCTGGCTTGTTATTTCTCCTGCTATTCTATGCTATTCGATATGTTTGGCAGTTAGATCAGCAGCTAAGATTATTGGGTTATGATTTAACACTTTTTGTAAATTTCCTTCGCTGGGTTCGCTTTTGGGAGGGCTGTAACATGATACCAGTTAAAGTTAAAATTTCACCTGATTTGTATGTTAGTATAGCCCCTGCTTTCATCTGACGAAGGTCTAAATTAATTTCAATACTTATTAATATATTTTTGCATAGGATAGCTACTCCTCCTCCTTTCCTTCCTGACCTGTTCTTCCTCGTAACTGTCCATCCTGGACTTCTCCAGTTGTATTTGGTTTGAGGTGCGTTCCATCTTATTTCCTTTAATACTTCCTCTTCTTTTATATCCTAGTCATTCTCATCCGCAACATTTCCTCTTATCCTGCACCTCTCCTATCTTTCTCTTTTTTCCTTCTCCATATCAGCTCCCGCCCATTTATACTTATCATGCATTCTTCTCTATTATTGCCTATCATTGCCAGTTTTACGAATAAAATTTTATATGTGTGGTCGCTGTATTATTTTGAATATGTTCCGTGATAATTAATAAAAACACTGTTTGGGTATGATAAGATAGCCCATAAAACTTATAATTTTGACACACTAGATTATCTAAATAGTTGGTAAACATCTCTATATTGCAATAATCATTTGATTGCTGATGCGATTTAATTAAATTTTCATTTGATATAAATATAGATTCATATTAATAATTATGATTCATAATTATTAATTCGATGGAGGAGAAAAAACAAACAGTGCAAGTGATCTAGACATATATAAATAAATTCTGAAACAAGAAAGAACTTATCAAACAATTTGGTTATAAACTTATAAAGCAATTTGGTTTTGTGTTGTTAATTTTTTTACTAATCTAATTATAATGAATCATCAGGAAAGTTCAACAAAATATTCGCAAGAACAAGATGCAATTCCAGGCTCAGGATCGACATATGTTTTAGATTTTTTTATTGCGGAGACTTACGGATATGATGAAAAGGTAAGAGGGTTTCAATTTTGGAATTAGTGTAACATTATGAAAAAAAAAAAAGACAAGCATAAATGAAGATAACTAAATACTTGTGCAAGGGTTGGGAACGTTTTTACTATGGAAGGCCACATTCAATTTGCTTTAATAATATAAAAAGGCTACACTATAAGTAAGGTTAGGCTTATTTCAATTTTGCTTTGAAATTTAAATTTTAATGCAAATTCCAAATAGAATGTGCCATTGCCACCTATTAATTTGAAACTTCTTTCTGACATCTCCGTAATCATTGCGGATAAAAGATACTAAGAATTCTTTACCGACACAGTTGCTTATATTCCAGACCTCTACGGTCACTTCATCCGGATCCATTGCACTTCCTAATTTGTTAAGATCTACTCCTATTTTCACTTCCGCCACACTTAATATCTACGTTTTCTTCTGTAATTTCCCCCCTTTTTTCTCATCTTCATCTATCCCTTCTCTTCCTCCCGGCTTTACCAAATTTTTCATTCAACCAACGTTAAATCAGGAGAAAATCTTTTCACTTCGGTTACTCCCCTCGTCTCAAATATTTCCATAGTACTTCTCCACTACTTATTTTATTAATCACCTCCCTTTTTTTCTCGTGCTTTTTCTTTGTTCGCCCATCCACTCCTTTTCAGCAAATTCAAATTTCTCCCATGACTTTTCTCCTTTTCTAGCCAGACTTATCTCGCTTCTTTCCTTATCTCCCACACTTCTTCTTTTATTTTGTATGCGCATTGTTCCTTTTTACTCCTGCCCTTGGTCAAATTCATTCGTATTGCAACTTAAATTCCTCCCATGAGTTATCTCTTTTTCTAGCTTGGCTAGGTGTTTTTCCCGCTTTTTTCCTTGTCTCCCATACTTTTCTATTCTTTTCTATCTTGTTTGCACATCTCGGTTTTCTATTTTGACCTTCCACTCCCATGCTATTTCTTCCTTCCTTTCATGCCATTTCTTGCTTTCTATTTCTGTTACTTTTTTCCTTGTCTCCCTTCTGTAATTTCCCCTTTTAGTTATCATCCCCATCTAACCCATCTCTTACTCCCAACTTATCCGTACACTTTCTTTTCCATTCAACCAACGTTAAATCAGGAGATGACTACTTATTTTATTAATTGCCTCCTTTTTTTTCAGCGTGCTTTTTCGTACTTTTTCTTTATTCCGCTCTATTTGAGCAACTTGAAATTCCTCCCATAACTTTTCTCTTTTTCTAGCGAAACTAAGTGCTTTTCTCGCTTTTTTCCTTGACTGCCATTCTTCTTTTCCATCTTGTTTCTACAATGTTTTCTATCTCCCTTTTTGTTCCTGCCGTTAGTCAAATTCATTTTGACTGCACTTACAACCTCATCATAATTCCATACATTTCACAGCCTCATATGATCTCCCCATATCTCGTTCACTCATCCATTCTATTTCTATTGGGAAGAGATCTGAATATATTCTTTTCCACACTCTCATGTAAGGCACATTGTTTCTGGCACTCCCATTCTTAATTATATAGACAATGATTGATCCACCTCCATCGCCTCTATAAACCTTTATTGGCAACAACATTTACATCTAGAATTACAATTAATTAATACTACACATAAATTAACGAACGAGAAAAAAAGTCAAACCCACTAAAAAAATCGCCTCTATATGTATGTTCCAACCGTTTCAAAATCCGTTTTCCATCCAACTTCAGATTCTTGTCCTTTGGGCTTCTTTACATAATCTCTCCATGCTATCCTATCCACTGTTCTTCTTTATCTCCTATTCTCGCATTCCAATCTCTCCTTATCGTTAGTAATTCTACCTTGTCCCTCCACATTCTTCTCAAAAATTCACCACAATCGTTCCTCATATATACGTTCATATTCAACAAAAATTTTGCCCAATCCTTATCGCCCTTCCCTTCATATATTTACATTTTCCCACTTCCAACTCATATTCTCTAGTTCCTATTTTCGTACCTATCAGAATTCCTCCACTGGCTTATCCTTTCGTATAAAGTCTACTCGCCTCTTGCATACTCCATACGTACTCAACAGACAGCGTAATTTTCATTTCCTCCCATTTATCTTTTTCAATCCAAGTCTCGACAATCCCTATAATACCAATCAAACCCCTTTATGTATTTTAAAAAATTCCTGTCTTTTATCTTCTTATACCCGCTACATTCCAAAACATAAGCTTCAACCCATATCCTTTACCCCATTCAGCTGTTTTCTCTCCCCTTACTACAATCCCTTTTAATTCTATATTTTCCTTCCTAACTAATACACTCCCGTTATCCCATTGGTTTTATCTTGTATTGTATTTGATTGAATTATTATATATAATTATAGGCTCAGATCGACGCTATTAGCCATCTAGAAGATGTCGCTATAGCTATTGGTCCAGAAGCGACGCGTACATCACTCATTCCATTTCTCAAGAACTATGTTGAACGTAGCACGTACCATGAAGAAGTACAGTTACATTTAGCACGTAAATTGCGCACACTCGTATCATATTTGGGCAATGAGGAGCATAGTGTTCTACTGATTGATATACTCGCAACACTAGCATCAAACGATGATCCGCGTGTCGGTGAAGAAGCAACCGAATCCTTGCGCTATGTGGCCCAATTTCTCGAAAGCGATGTACTGGAAAAACGGTACATCGAGCTTATATATTCCTTAATGGAATACGATTGGTTCGTAACAAAATGTGCAGCTCTCAGTTTATTTAAAGTAATATATAAATTTCATTCTAACCAAAGTAACACATATATGCTAAGAATGTTCTGAGCATATTCTATGAATATGTTATGTGCTCAGCATATTCGTAGCATATTTTTCTCATATTGTTGTTACCTGAGTTTTATCATTTTAACATTTAAATTGCCAAAGTTAATTGAAATGTACCTGTATTTCTTGTCGGATTGGTGTGTATTGGATTCTAATCTTTTGTAGGTGTGCTATCCGAAAGTAAAAGAAGAAACAAAAACAGAATTAAGAAAGCGATTTCTGGTTATGTGTTTTGATGACTCGCCCATGGTTCGACGAGCAGCAGCGTCAAATTTTAAGGAAATTCTGGACGTTATAGAAATCGAACATATCACCAATGATTTTCTGCCCAATTTCTCTAATATGGCAAAAGATGATCAGGTAAATATTAACAAATTAGAATGTTTCGCGGTAAACTTCCCAGTGATTATCACTTAACACTAAAAGGTATGCAGCCTTGGGTTTTATTAAATTTGAGGTCAATAAATAATTTTAATGGTTCATTCCTTCAATGGTAATGAAATGGCAGACTGATGATTGGACCTACACCTATGTGTGGACACAATTAGAAAATGAACACAGAAACCATTGACGGAACACTATGGACATAAAGCATAAAGTGTTTCATGGAGAAGAACAAGGAAGAGCTACTGAACCTTAGAGAGAGGAAAAATGAGAACAATAGTACTTCCCAGGTCTCGTAAACCTAACTGTCTGAGAAAGCACCTTAACACGATGAGGATAATAGAAGAACTCACGTACAGAGAATGCGGGAAGGATAAAGAAAACTCCCATCATGCTGTGTGCCAATGCAAAATCTATACTGCGGAATTCTGGGACAATTAATCTACACCCATATAAAATCGATCATGTTCCGATTAAAAGGATACTGGACTTTTTTGATGACACAGACTTCATATCGAGTAGACCCCCAATTGTGAAATAATACATGCTTCATCTAAATAAGTGACCATAAAATTATAATTAAAAATATTTTCTAATATTTTTGGCTACAAGACCAGTCATGAAAACTAAAACAAATACTAAAAAATTTGAATCGACAAATACATCTTCTTCTTAGTCCTAGCGTCTTGGTAGACGCGTGATGGCTACATCTATGGCACCTCAGATTGTAAAGCAGCCGCCAA
Organism: Adranes taylori; assembly: GCA_009867245.2. Lineage (NCBI taxonomy): Eukaryota > Metazoa > Arthropoda > Insecta > Coleoptera > Staphylinidae > Adranes > Adranes taylori. Next base: position 4,290 of record WYDF02307462.1, on the reverse strand, counting down.
TACCTCTCCACTTGTTCCGCTGCTCAGCTAGCCTTGTTGCTTTCTCTTTAGTTTTTGTTGAGCATCTGTTCGAAAAAGTCAATCCCGTACTATTGGGCTTACTACCAACTTTCCCATGTGCTTTCTGCGAGATATGCCATCAAAAAATGACAGAATCTTCCCGCAAACTAAGTTGGAAGGTCATTGCTGAGATTTGATTTCGGCGAGAATAGACGCGTTTGTCCTATGTTCCATCTATGGTAAGCGAAACATACGCCGCCAACACCACATCTCAAATGCGGCGATCGCCTATGCGTACCGTCCAAGTCTCTGATGCATACGTCATCATGGGCAAACTTTAGTGCATTTACTAAGTGAGTTTTAGTCGCCTTGGTTATGGATTTATCTATCCAAACCCCTTAGTGATCGCATTACGAGCCAACTGATCTCGCGTCGCATTTCCAGTTCGCAGTTTCCCTAGTTGTTCACGTCGATTACCAAATATACGAATTAACTCACCACTTCAAATTTGCCGATCATTTTGATGTCTGTCCGGCTCAGCATTTTTCCATCGATGATCATTATTTTGGTTTTTTATTTTAGAGTTTATGCATAAACCACCTTCAGTACTATTCTGTTCTAATCTCTTCAAATCCTCAAGTTCATCCTGGTTGGCCGCTATAAGTGCAGTGTTCTCCGCGAAACGCAAGTTGTATATTTTATTTCCTGCTACCGATACGCATCCATTCCAATCCTTTAAAACGTATCGCATGATATACTCGCTGCAGATGTTGAACAGCAAAGGCCACATGATACATGCTTGACAAACTCCTTTCCTGATTTCACATTTGCATGATATATTGTTGTCAATCTTGACAGCACACTGGGACGCGTCGTACTGGAAATGAACAAGGTGTGTTGGCACACCCATTGCATGCAGTATGTTCAATAGGTGATTCGATTGGTCGATAAAGAAGTTATACGTGGGTGTGTGAAACTCTCTTGCAGTTGCTATACATTTAGTACTTGTTCACGTGTGCCCCTTCCTTTAACAAAGCAAAGCCTGCCAAGATAGAAAGTGCTGGATCTTAGTTGCAGCATATAGAGCATGTCCTTGCTCACATTAGACCTTGCTTACATGCGAAAGTGCTATCAGACGGAAGTTATTGCAGTTCCGAGTCGATCTTATGGAGGGGAATGATGACAGAAGTTTACCAATCAATTGCCCATTTACTCGCAGCCCATATTGCTGCCATAATCGGTGCAGGATGTCAATGCCATGGTGTCCCAGCGCATTTGTATCCGCAGCAGTAATCATATCTACATCGGGTGCCTTATGACGTTCCAATCGTTCCGCTACAGCCTCAATTTGAGAGAGTAGTAGGGTCGGCTCGTACTCATAGAAACTAGTTTCCATCTCTTCCGGGAAGTAAACTTGATCACTATTCCGATAGCCCCGGTCCGATAGGACAGTTTGCGGGTTATTTGCTTTACTTTCTTAAAAAGGGCACTTGTTCGAAGTTTACTGGGTGAGTTTTAATCTCAGCACAGATCTTGTTGAGATAGTTGTTTTCGTCGGAATTCTCTTTGAATGATTCTTGATAGTTCTAAGTACTTCCCACGCGTTTCTCGATTATCAAGTCCTTATACTTTTAGGTGTCGCCTTTGATCGACTAGTACCAGAGTGTCTTCCGAGATCCATCTTTGTCACGCCGGATTTGGTTCCCTTTGTGCAAATGCCGTTTGCTGAATTAGGGCTTTAAACTTGCACCATAGAAGTTCTACAGGAAGACGTTCCGCCTCTGAATGTTCTTGTTGGATGGAGATGTTAAACTATCCGTTTTGTAAACAAAACTGGATAGTTTACGGGTCATAATTTTTTGTTCGACATTTGTTTGTTTTGGCGCTTTGAGTTTTGTACAGAGGTTGACCATGAGTAGCTGGTGAACTGAACCAGAGTCCGCTTCTGGCAATATTTTGCCCGTTCTCAGTGAGGTACGCTAAAAACAACAAAAGCAAACTGAGAATAATATGTAAAAAGGACTAAAAAAAACTATTACTTTTTTCTTCTTCTTTTCTTTTTTGCCCCTCTTTACTACCATCTTTTCACATCCCTATGTCTCACAATCCCTAACAAAACCTTTTCCACACATCCTCGCACCCATGTGCACCCTCCAATTACTCACTACCATTTTTTGTTCATTCATCCAGAACATTTCTTCACATGTATCTACCCAATGCTCCCATGTTTCTTCCTCTTTCACACATGTTCCAGACCTTCTTTCCCTATCATTAGTCCAATACTTATTTTCGCTTTTCTCGCTACCATACCTAAACCTGGCTATTATCCTCTTTTCTTTCATACTTCTTATAACAACAGCACTTATAAAATATTAGTAATCTTATTTTTTTATAGGATAGTGTTAGACAGATAATTGTGGATATTTCAATAAAACTGGCACTGATCCTGCAAAGAGATCAAATCGAAACTTTAATATTGCCAACTATTTTAGGCTTAGCAAGTAAGTGTATCAATATCACTGTACACATACAAATGTTTATAGCAGTTGGTACTATAACTATTGATAAACTAGCGATACTAGTGATAACTATTGATAGCCCATTGAAATTTTGGCGTTGAATTACATACAATTGGAGTTGAAATCGAGAATTATAATAATCATTTGTCGAGGCGTCCGAAGCGCAAAGATAGAGAGTTGGATTCATAGTCTAATATAATGATATCTTGCGCCTATATTTGGAATAGAGAGGGTGTTGATAAAGACTAACCATATGCCAGAAACATGTGTCCATCTTGCCTCAATTTTTAGAATAATTATTATAATTTTTTTTTCATCACAATTTTCGAAAATAGCACCTACTTACTTGCGCCTAAATTTCTTTTATCGAAAGTTCCTTTAATATTTAGGGATTAAGTGAGTTTAATAAATCGCACGATTAAACATCAGTGTAATATGACTATGAAAAAAAAATTACTGCCCTAAATATCTCGGTTCCCATAAAAGTTGGGGAGCATATGTAAGTCTAGGAAACCTCAATTCTAGCAATGTGAACAACTGAATATAATGAACCGATTTTGAGCAATAAAAAAATCATAAAACTTTTAAGTAACACCCTATATATTTTTATATATTTTGATAGCCCTTGCGATTCTATATAAAATGATACTTTCATATGAGGGGTCCAGCTCTTATGCTTCTAAAGATCTCATCCTTAATAACTTAAAAGTTTTCAATTTCTCACTAGGGCACCCAACTGCACATACGTAATATGCACACGTAGTTCAATTGCTAAACAAAATCATGTAGAACAAATTTTATATCCATGTACATAAGTCGTTTTATGTAACACATCAGTTTATATATTTATTTATTTTTATACAAAACAAAAGAGCGAATGTATATAAGAATTTTTGTACATAGTACGGCCAAGAACACGTGGTTTAGCTCCGCCAGAATATAAAAGTACCTCGACTTAAACTCGTTCTAAACAAAAAATCGAATATGGCACCTATGACGTCATGCCCGGTATGATTTTTTAATATTATTATTTAACACTAGATATCACTAGATTTGAAACTAGATATCACTAGACTTTGTAACTAGATTTAAAATTACAAGTAAATAGATTTGTGAGTAGATATTACCAGGGTCAATATAAAAATAATGTATAGAGGCGATAAAAAAATTTAATATTATTTAACGCTAGATGTCACTAGATTTTGTAACTGGATTAAAAATGAATCCAGTTGAACTAGAATGAACTAGATTTAAAATGAATTTAACTACATTTAAAATAAAAAGTAACTAGTTTCTATCAGAGTCTATATGAAAATAATATACAGATACGTTCAAAAATCTTTGTCTTACGTATAGTGTTTGAATATGTTCTCCCTATGTTTATATGAATATCTATAATTTTAATATCAACTATGTCACATAACAATGTTCAATTAGGATTACGTTTTGATATTTGAATACATCTTCAGTATAATATGTTCAAAATATGCTGTCCGCGCCGTAGGCAAGTACGGGGACTGGGGAATACACGGGTAGGCGATTTATAGGTTTCGCTAGGTTTATTTAATTTAATAGAGTAAATAATGAAATTAATATTTCTTATTACTTATGTCTGGAAAAAATATTTACCCCGCCCGGGACTCGAACCCGGAGCTCTCGATTGCCGGTCTATTGCTCTTCCAATTGAGCTAACAGGCACTTATTCGAAGACACAAATAATTTTTAATATGTATTTGTTTTCCGTATCTATTAAGATAGGCAACTTATATAT
>WYDF02307451.1:0-15201 GCA_009867245.2 Adranes taylori | reverse complement strand
GTCTCAATTGCAATTATTTATTTATGTTTATTAATTTATAAAAACCACCAATTGATTGACTTAGAAAGGGCGGCAAAAGTTCTAGGTACGCCACTAGGCTGTGTTTTCCGAATCTTTTGATTGTATCAGTTCTGAGCTTGAAAAAGTAATAGATATTGGTGATGATGCTATACCAAGGCTGTCCCTCGTCACATATGCGTATATAAGTTTAAATTTATTATAAAATTAATTGTTATGACAAAAATGTTATCAGTAACTTATATAACTTCAAAATATTTACAAAAAGAATCTATTGACTTGAGTTCTGCAATGAAAGAAATTGAATTAGCGGAAAATATATTTGCAAATTTAAGACAAAATGTTGAAGAAGGGTTTTATAGAAAACTAAAATTGTGTCCTCTAAACTAGGAGTGCTTGCAAAAACCCAGAACAGTAGACATTCAAATATTTCGATCAAATGTAGAATCGGCGACTCCTGAAGAATACTATCGCCGAATAGTGTTTGTGCCTTTTCTTGACTAAATTACAAACGCTTTGAAAAACAGATTTTCAAATTACTTGGATTTGAGTGTGTTGTATCCGTAAATTCTATAAATAAAGCTTTCAAAGATGTGGTAGAAGCTGTAGAATTTGACAAAAGTAATCTTTTACATACAAGTAAAGATATTTTGGATGCAGAATGAGACTTTGACTGGAGTAGTACAAAGGTATCTTTACCAAAAAATGCCGCTGCTGCTTTAAAAACCATCGATGAAGATACATATCCAAATATAAAAATTCTTCTTACAATATTACTAACAATTCCTATCACAACCGCTTCAGTTGAACGATCCTTTTCAACTTTAAAAAGTCGAAACAGTATTGGCAAAGAGAGGTTGACTGCGTTAACTCTATTGTCGATTTATAGAAATATTGAAGTGAATAGTCAATACATTCTTATTTTTTATAATCTCCAATTTCTCTGAATAATTTAGATTTAAAATCACAGCCTTTTTATTTAAATAAATAATTTTCAGGAAATAAATTGAAGGGCTTATGGTAAATGTCAACAAATTCAATTTGTGAGATATTGGCAACAACGCTTTTAGAAATATTACTGTTCTACACTCATATATTATTTCCATTATTATTTTGCTTAGTAAATAAAGATACTTAAATGTTTTTAAAACTTATATCCACCTCTAAGTTCAGTTGAAGTTTTGTTTTGAAGTTTTGTATTTAACGAAGATATTCAGTTTTTTGTCTCTCCTGTAAATTGTGTTTTTTAGACATGTGCTGTTTTTACCATAAGCCCTTCAATTGTTAATTCCATCAAATTCTTTCTTATTGAAAATTCTGTTATATTTATTTATTGAATTTGATGTTACATTTTTTTTTAAGTAATAAACTGTTGTGTACTTCTTTATTTTATTTTTACTTTATCTACGATCTGTTGCGCATCACATCAATAAATTTAGAAAACAAAAGACTTAATGTAAATGAAATCGTGAATATATATTAAGTCTTCTGTTCTTATATAAAATAAATATAAAATAAGGAAGTAGAAAACAATTTATCAGGTATGGAAACACCTGGATTAAGATATTATAATACACTTTTTATTGTTGAAAATATAAAAATAATGCAAACTGTAAAGTCAAATCCTAGTTACGCCACTGGTCGTCTGTAGTAATCTTTAGGTTTGACAACCTTAAAACATACCTGTATTTACATTTGAAATGTCATTTTTAAAGCTCTTTGGATGAAATTTTATTTTCTAAAATTACAATGTAACATAGATACAGATTGTTCGTTGTTTAGCTAAATATCTTGTATCGAAAGTTCCTTTAATATTTAAACAATTAAGTAAATTTTAAAAACACGCACAATTAAAGTTCGGAGTAATTTGAACTTGAAAAAAATGCAATACCTAAATATTTCGATTCCTATGAAGATTGGAAAAATAAAATTTGAGGAACATATATCAGACTAAGAAACCTTAATTTTGTCAATGCTAGCAATTGAATCTGTTGATCTAACTTAGACTAATACTTCGATAGTCCTTGTGGTTTTCTTTAAAATAATACCGAACATGAAAAGTCCGGATCATTTTATAAAGTTAGACATATTTTTCTTATTGATAAAAATATTAAAATATTTCTTATTGAAATAATATTGAAGAAATAATTTTTTGTGCATAAAAATGCCTCAGTAAATTTGAAAAGAAGTAATGATTAGAATTTAGAATTAAATTACTCACAACTTTAATCCTTCATTTTATTAAACTATCAATTTCTCTTAACAATAAAATAATCTACCAATAAGCAATTAAATAATGTACCAATAAAATAATCTACTGAAAAAAGTACAGTAGCTATTTTTGTAAGACACTGTATATATGCATATTTAGTTCTCATCTGACAAAGAAATGTTTCAAATAAAATTAAAAGACCTTTAAATGGACAAGTGAACGGCAAAATTTGTTTGATTATTTTATCTTCAATAGTTTTTGTAATATAGACAAAACTTTTTTGAATTTTACATATGGCAACGTCGCGTTTTATTTAAATATTGACTGATTAAGAAAGATATAATGTACAATATGTGTACACAATTTTAGCCTGATGGCTTAAATTAAATATTTAATTTCATTTTAAATGCCTTATTTCCGCCATCTTGCAAGTTGATAAATGATAAAAAGTGCATAACTGTTATACGCCTGTCTACCATGTTCATCATATTTCATTACAATCGGTTCAGAACTTCAGGAAATTGTGTTTCTTTTTTTTGATCAGACATTTTAAAACCGGTCATGCAAAACTTTCTTTCCAATCAAATCTCAAAATTGAAATTTTTTATGAATCACCTTTATATACATAATGTATATATCATTTGTATATACATAATCTATATAATGTATATATACCTTTATATCATTTATATACCTATGGATATGTGAAATGAAAGATTATAAAATATTATGATGAACTAAAAACAAATGGAACTAAAACAAATGAATACGGAAAACAAATGAAGTAAAATTTAAATAGGAGTACCTATACAGTTTTAAAAATATTGTGGTAAAGACAATTTAAAAATCACTAAACGGGATATTTCATAAATTTTGACATCATAGTTTTAGTATTAAAGAAAATATTGTATTTTATCTTCAATAATTTCTGTAATATAGACAAAACGTTTTTAATCATATAGATGGCAACGTCAGGTTCTATTTAAATATTGACTAAGTAAGATTATAACGTACAATAAGTGCGCAAGCCCGCTGGCTTAAATTAAGTACTTAATTTTTTTAAATGCCTGATTTCCGCTATCTTGCATTATAAGGGCGAAGGCTCAGTGGCGTATACAAAACTTTAGCCTCAACGCTCACCACTGGCTAGAAAAACTAAAATAAAAGAAGTATTTGAAATAATATTTAAAGTTCTTTAAATGGACTATACGGCAAAATATGTTTGATTATTTTATCTTCAATAGTTTTTGTAATATAGAAAAAACTTTTTTACATTTTACATATGACAACGTCGCGTTCTGTTTAAATATTAACTGATTAAGATTATAATGTGCGCACAATTTTAGTCAGTTGGCTGAAATTTAATACTTAAATTTTTAAAATTCCTGATTTCGCCATCTTGCAAGCTGATAAATGATAAGTGCGTAACTGTTGTACGCCTGGTTACCGTATTTCATTACAATTGGTCTAGAAATTCAGAACATTTTATTTTATTTTTTTTTTCGAACAAAAATTTCAAAACCGGTCATTCAAACCTTTTTTTTTCAATCATATCTCAAATTAAAAATTTTTCATGAATCTGCTTTACATGCATATACCTTTATATACTCCTTTATATACATTTATTATAAACATTTTATAGCTATGTATATGTACAACCAAAAATTATGAAATATGATGAACTAAAAACAAATTAACTAAAATGAATTCGAAATATTTTTGATTCATCTGCTTTACATGCATAATGTATACCCTTATGTCATTTATGAACATTTTATACGGAGTTCATCCGTGACCATCATCCGTAATGGTTCACGATATGGCGGCCTCTATGATGAATTATTAAATTTACAATTATAATACCGGATAATAATGGCAATGCCAAAAATAGTGTAATTCATGTTATGTAATAGTGTTATTAATCATATTTGTGTTAATTTTCGTAAAATCAGAATATACTTTTTTATGTGAAAACGTGTTTCATCAAATGTATTTGTACAATATTTTTTACATCCGGAATGGGTTTGCAGTTAACGGTTGCGTAAGCGCCGGGCGGTAGATTTCATTTCGGAAACGGATATAATGGTTAAAAGGCCTAGTGTCAAGACCAAAAAAAAATTTGAAGAAGAAGAAGAAGAACATTTTATACCTATGCATATGTAAAATCAAAGATTATGAAATATTATGATGAACTATAACATAAATGAACATGAAAAACAAATGAAGTAACATATAAATAGGAGTACCTTTACAGTGTTAAAAATATTAGGTAAAGACAATTTAAAAATCCGCAACGGGATAATTTCATAAATTTTGACATCATAGTTTTATTATTAAAGAAAATATTGTATTTTATCTTCAATAGTTTCTGTAGTACAGACAAAAATATTTCATATTACATTGGCAACGTCGCGTTCTGTTTAAATGTGACTGATTAAGATTATAATGTACAATATATACGCACAATTTTAGCGCGTTGACTTAAATTAAGTTCCTATTTAATTTTTTTTAATGCTCATTTCCGCCATCTTATAATGTAATGAATTATAAAAAGTTCATAACTGTTCTACGCCTGTCTACCATATTTATTACAATCGGTCCAGAAATTCAGGGGATTTTGTTTTTTTAACAGAAATTCAAAACAGGTCATCCAAAACTTTCTTTCCAATCACATCTAAAAATTGATTTTTTTCATGAATCACCTTTACATGCTTTATATACTCCTTTACATATCTTTATATCATTTATATACATTATGTACCTATTTATATGTATAATCAACGATTATGAAATATTATGATGAAATAAAAACAAATGAACTAAAACAAGTGAACATGGAAAACAAATGTAGTAAAATTTAAATAAGAGTAGCTTTACAAAATACCGTTAAAAATAGTGGCAAAGAAATTTAAATATCACTAAACGGGATAATTTTATAAATTTTGACATCATAGTTTTAATATAGTTTCAATCGTTTCTGTAATACAGATAAAACTTTTTTAAACTTTACATATGGCAACGTCGCATTGTATATGAATATTGACTCATTAGGATTATAATGTACAATATGTGCGTACAATTTTAGCCCGTTGACTTGAATTAAATACTTAATTTTTTTGTTTTTTTTTTTGATCAGATATTTCAAAACCGGTCATTCAATACTTTCTTACCAATTTAATTTCAAAATTGAAATTATTCATGAATTCCTTTCGATTCATGATGTATTATGTATACCTTTATAATTATACTCCTTTATATCATTTATATACATTATTTACCTATTTATATTTATAATCAAATATGAAATATTATAACTAAAAACAAATGAACTAAAACAAATGAAATAACAAATGAACTAAAATTTAAATTGCCTATACAGTGTTTAAAAACAACAATTGTATAAAGAAAATTTAATAATCAGGAATTGGGATTATTTTATAAATTTTGACATCATATTTTTCTTATTGAAGAAAATATTTCGAATTTTTTGTGCCCAAAATTGCCTTTGTAAATTTGAAATAAGTAATGATTAGAATTTTGAATCAAATTACTCACAACTTTAATCATTCGTTTTATTAAACTGTCAATTTCGCTTCAATTAAATAATCTATGTACCAATCTATTAAATAATCTACCAATTAAATAATCTACTGAAAAAGTGTAGTAGCTATTTCTGTAAGACACTGTATATATGTATATTAAGTTTTCATTTTACAAAGAAGTGTTTCAAATAAAATTTGAAGTCCTTTAAATGGATTAGACGGCAAAATTTGTTTGATCATTTTATCCTCATTAGTTTTTGTAGTATAAACAAAACTGTTTTATTTTTACATATGCCAACGTCGCGTTCTGTTTAAATATTGACTGATCAAAGTTATAATGTACAATATGTGCGCACAATTTTAGTCCGTTGGCTTTAATTATATACTTAAAACTTTTAAAATTCCTTTCGATTCATGATGTATTATGTAAACCTTTATAATTATACTCCTTTATATCATTTATATACATTATATACCTATGTATATTTATAATCAAAGTTTATGAAATATTATGATGAACTAAAAACAAATGAACTAAAACAAATGAACATGAAAAACAACTGAATAAACAAATGAGCTAAAATTTATATAGGAGTACGTTTAGAATGTTGAAAACAATTGAGTGGTAAAGAAAATTAAAAAATCACTAACGGGAAAATTTTATAAATATTGACGTCATATTTTTCTTATTGAAGAAAATATTGTATTGCAAGAAAAGAAAAACCACATTGTAAAATAATCTACAAAACACATAGTGGCCTAATTTTGGAAATTATGCAAACCATTTTTTTCATATTCAAGAAAAAATGGGATTAAAGTCAAAATGTATATAGAAGAATAAAATATAGAAAACTTACTCTGCGTTCTAATTTTTTCATAACTACGTTTAAAAAACGTTTAAAAAAAGGTAAATGCGGTCTAACCTATTTATTTGTTCAATTTGCACTAATTGAAATACAAAATTAAAAAAAATCTATTGATGATTATTCATAGATATAATTTGTTTATACATATATAGATTTGAAACTGGTTTTAGATTTGTTACATTTGAATTTCATTGTCATACCAAGATATGAATATTAAATTGTTTTCGATGTTTAAATTATTTGCAAGACGCGGAATTTATAGTTATAAGGTAGATAAAATTATTGTTTACCTAAGTATTAATAATTCTATAGCATGTTTCATATTTTTTACAAAGTACTTTATAACTCAGGTACGTAATTCATGTCATATGTATTTTATTATGTGACTGTGAATCTTTTGGTTATGATCTTTGAACTGGTCTTTTCTTATAATATATAATTCGACCTTTATTGGCATAAATTCTTACACTTCTTACATTAAAGATTCTAAATTAACAAAAATTTTCAATCGAAAATTGAATTAATCAATTTAAAACAAAAAAATTGGAAAATAATACAAAATAAAGAAAAAAACAGCAATACATGTTTTATCCCCCTTTTCTTTCTTTCCATTATTCCTTTCTCTTTAAATCCTTCTCCCGTACACTTTCTAATATTACCAGAGAACTCCCTTTCTTTCTCTATTCATACAATTCTCAAACATTCCTCAGCCCAGTGCTCCCATTTATCTTCATTCCTCCCACAAATCCTACATACTCTCTCACTACATACTCTCTCACTTTTCATCCAGTATTTATTACATCTTTTTTCACGCTCATATCTGAAACGCACTATCATTCGTTTTCTCTCCATACTCACTTTAGCCATCATGTATTTTGGTAACACTTCTCCATTACTGATATCTATATATCTACTATTCAACCTAGTGTTGCTCAATCGTCCCCATTTTTCTTGAATTTCCATATCATTCATCCTCACTTCCATTTCATGTACCACCTCATCAGCGTTCATCATCCTATCAATCCCATCCTGTCCAATCCATCCTGTCAATCCATGTGCACTCTTTCGTTCTCCTTCCGATTCATTTACGCATATCCCATTCCTTCCATCCTCTAACACTTTCAAGTATACTCCCTTAACTAATCTATCACTTTCATCCATCATAACCTTTTTCTTATACTTCATCATTCCTTTGTTCCAACACTTGTACTTCTCGCATTCTTTCAAAATAATCTCACTCGGCGTTGAATTTTACACCGGGATTATTTTCTTCAGCTTTCCAACTTTCACGTTCTTTATTCCCTCCCTTTCTTTCATTCCTTATATTTCTGTGCCATACATTATTAAAACATCCACATTGTTGTTCATGAAATGAAAAGGCTAAACGTAGATATTTTGGCTAAACGTAGATATAACACAATAACATGCAATATACTAATCTGGGAGCATAAATTAAAACATAGAAATGAAGTAAGTAAGAAAATAAAGACAGTCGTGAAATCATTAAACTGCACGCTTTCCCATTATATATCTATATTGTAAAGATGTATGTCCCAACAGCGGAAAAAAAAGAAGCACTGGTTGATGAATTCTATGAGCAACTTGAAACTCTTATGAAGTAGAACAAAAAGAATGAAATAACAATAGTCACGGATGACTTCAGCGCCAAATTCGCCAGGAAAAATATTCTCATATATTCGGCAACTTTAGATTACGTACACGCAACGAGAGAGGAGACAGACTTGTACAATTCTATGGGGAACAGTTTCAACACCTTATTGAAACTTCTCGATAAAATGTCGCAATAATGATCTAAGAATTGCGACATGGAACGTTCTCCGCTTAAATCGAATGAGAGAGTTTAGGAATCTGTCTAATCAAGAAAGAGAACATAATATTAACATCGCAGCTCTACAAGCAGACGCTGGAGAGAGAACACGATCTCCGATAGTAAAGATTACTCTATATTCTGCAGCTACAGACGCACAGGTTATCTCGGAACCGGATTTCTGGTCCACAAGAAAAACAAAGCGGCAGTACTGAATTTTAATCCCATCAACGGGCAATTGTACACGCTTAGATTCAAAAGGAAGTTCTTTAATATGACTGTCATTTCTCATGCACCTACCGAAGATTCTGACGATGACGAAAAAGAGACCTTTTATACCCAATTAGAACGTGCATATAGAAATACATCAGAGAACGACATCAAATTAATTCTAGGCCACGCTAGGTGACATAAATGCCAAGGTTGGACGTGAAGAAGCCTTCAGGTCGTGTGTCGGGAATCACAGTCTCCACCAAGAGTGCAACGATAATGAATACAATCTTTACTATCAGAAAAGATCTTTCAATTAGCAGCACTCATTTTCAACAAAAAAATATCCATAAGGCAACATGGAAATCACCAGATGGAGTAACAGTCAATCAAATAGATCATGTGTTCATCCAGAGACATGCCCCGGATATATTGAACGTCAGGGCATGTAGAGGAGCCGACACAGATACTGTTCACTACATAATAAAGTACTAACAAAAGATGTCTACAGCAAGGAACAGCAGAAGGTAATATCAAAGACCCTGATCCGCGCTTAAGATTTCAGCAAAAGATTGAAGAAGAAATCCAGAACAATCTCGCTAGTATGAAGATCCTAAAGAACATTGGTACGATCTCAAGACTGCCTTATTAAAAGTCACAGAGGAGGCGCTCGGGTATAATAACAACACTATGAGGAAAGGATGGTTGGTTCGATGGCGACTGTGTGAGAGCCGTGAGCAAACGAAATAAGGCTATGAGGAAAATGTTGAGAGAGACACAAGACCAACCAGACTAGATTACAAAAGCAAAAGAATAGCGCTCAAGACTTTATGCAGACACAAAAAGACGGAGGTGAGATAGAAAGGCTTAGAGAACTAAGTGACTACCACAACCAAAAAGATGTAAGGATGCTTTATAAAGGACTCAAGGAAGTGAACAAAACCACACCCACACAACTATGTGCCGCGACACTTGGGGCACCACTGGGGGTGCCGTACCAATGTGCCGCGACACTGGGTAATTGGAGATCTAGATGGTGTCTTGGAAAGATGGAGAGGGTAGTTTAGTGAGCTGCTGAATGCTAATACAAACATGCAAGATGCGCAACCTTTTGAGATGGAGGACGTCACATACAGGAACGGCTCACAGCCTACTTGGAACGAGGTAGAAGAGGTCATAAAGAAAATGACCAATCATTGCTCCGCAGAAGAAGACCGACTCCCGGCAGAAGTGTTCAAGTATGGAGAAGCGAAACTCACCAATGAAATGCACAACGTTATTAAAAACATTTGGTCAAGAGAGGAAATGCCAGAAGAATGGAATATGTCAGTTATTGTTCCTCTACATAAAAAAGGCGATAAGACGCATTGCGGAAACTACAGGGATATTGTTGCTTAACGTAGGGTACAACGTCCTCAACGAGAGATTAATGGCTTACATAGAAGCTTCTATCGGCGAATACCAAAGTGGAATTCGACCTGGAAGGTCTACGACAGATCAGATGTTTAATCTATGCCAGATTCTGGAGAAGTGTTATGTATTCAACGTAACGGTCCACCAGATGTATGTCGATTTTAAAGTCATCTACGACAGTGTATCCCGCCAGTAGCTGTACTATGCGATGTAGGAATTTGGTATACCACTGAAACTGAGACAGCTCGTACGAATAACGTTGCTCCATATGGAGAGTAGTGTCAAAGTACATGGGAAACTTTCCCATCAATTTGATATCTACAAGGGTCTCAAATAAGGGGACTCATTATATCTTGTTCAACATCGCCTTGTAATCTGTTATGAGGAAATTACTAATAAACCAGGGAGACATAATATTTAATAAAATATCCCAGAGTCTCGCCTTCGCTGACGATAATGCTATGTTAGCAACACACATCAGACACCTAAACGAGAACGTAAAAACCCTCAAGAACGAAGCTAAGAAAATGGGGCTATACGTCAACAAGGAGAAGACGAAATATATGATAAACACTAGGAACTCAACCATATGCCAGAATACTGACAAATTCAATGGTTACCAAAGAGTCGATGAATTCAAATATTTGGGAGGCATCCTAACACACGGCAACGAAGTACTCGACGAAATCAAAGCAAGAGTAACGACCGGTAATCGGTGGTTCTTTAGCTTCCAAGAAGTTACTTAAAAATTTAATCATTTAGTGTATAAAACCATTATCAAGCCAGTGGTCTTGTATGGCGCAGAAACCTGGGCTGTCAGGAAAAAGAAAAAGAACCTACTGTGTGTTTGGGAGAGGAAACTCCTTCGCAAGATTTTTGGTGCTATACACGAGAGCAATGAGAGGCGAATAAGGGCTAATAAAGAACTGGAAGATCTCTATAATGCTCCATCGGTCATGTCAGACATCAAGACAGAAAGACTACGTTGGATCGGCCACGTCTAGAGAATGGGAGTTCAGCGGGTCCCAACAATGTACTTAACTCAAGACCTGTAGGACGAAGATCCGTGAACCGCTCTAAACTTAGATGGCTGGATGACGTAGAGGAGGTGCTTTGCATGCGAGGAGTTCGAAACTGGATACATTTGGCTACCCTGAGAGACGACTGGCGGACATCTGTAGTAGACAAGGACCGGGTTCTTAATGGATTGTAGCGCCACCAAAGTAAGTAAGTAATTTAAACTTCCCCCACGTCGACTATACATATTGAATACAACAGGAAACTTTGTTAGGGAGCTAATAGATTACATCATTGTTCCACAGAGATTTCATAACGCAATCAAGTTTCATAACGTATAACTCGTAAGAACTCATCCGGGGGCTAACGTAAACTCCAACCATAATCATGTTGCATGTAAGTTGGAGATCAAGTACAAGCGCATCGCCGGAGATGTCTTAAGCAAACCGATTGATATTAGAAAGCTCTAAAAACCTGAATCCATCAGTAAAAAATTGAGAGAAATTGACAGTACTGTGGAAAATAGTTTAGAGGAATGGAACAAAGTCAAAGAAGCCATGCAAACAATATGCAGCTCACAATTTTTATATTGAGAAAAACAAAGAGGAAAGACTGGATGACTGACGAAATTTTGGAAATGATGGAGAAACTGAGAACTTATAAATATATACACCAACAGAAATACCTTTAAACATATAAACTCATAAAGAAAACGATAAGAGATATCTGTCAGGAAAGTGCAATGAAATCGAAGTGTGGGAGAAAAAAATACGATTGTCACAATATGCATAAAGAAATTTAAGAACTTACATCAAATGGAATGTATAAGCACCGAACAGCCAGCTTACTGGATAAAAATGGAATACTCAAAACAGAACTTAATGATGTACTTGTTATCTGGAAAGAATATGAGGAGGAACTATTTGGCCCAGGGAAACATAACTTAAGTGAACCTGCAACTGGATCACCAATTATGAAATGCGAAACAGAAAAAGCTATTTTATTCACGGCCCCCCATAGTATGCACGTCGAGATCGTTAAAACTATATGCGGATCGGATCCAAGATTTCTTGCTAACAAAGTAATTTAACAATATCTAAGACAGTGGAGTATTATCTGAAGACTGGATGCATTCGATATTTATCTCCATACCAAAGAATTCAAATGCAAAAACCGCAATTAATCATCTGACTAAGGTTTTGACAACAATAATCAGGATATACGCAAGATGCAACTCGGAGGTCAGCATCTGAAATGCAGTGACGCAATTTTTGCCTTACAAGTCTTAATTCAATGCTACAGACATACAAATAAAGACATCTTATCTTTGCTTTATTGACTTTGCAAAAGCGTTCGATAGTGTCCAATCATGAACGACTCACATTCATCCGAAGGAGGCTGGTCTCGACAGTAAAGACATAAAAATGATAGCTAGTCTGAATTGAGGCCAGAGAGCTTTTGAGGCCAGAGGGCCAGAGAGCTATGTGAAAGTTAATAACTGCTCTACCGAAAAAATGAAAATAACTAAACAGGGACGTGTCCTATCTCACCTTCTATTCACTAAGGAAATAGAGGATATCTTCCAGAAAGCGTTGTATAACGCTAATGCATGAGCGATGTTAAAGAGCTACAACATCTGGTAGAAAGAATTCAAGTCGTCAGCGAACAATACACGTTTGAAGCTTAACGTTTCAAAAACTAAATGGATGCATATTAGTAACCGACTGCAACAAATGGAGCAAGTCATACTCGGCACTGAACCAGTAGAACAGGTTGACAAATATTATTATATAGGATCACAATGGGACCAGTGTATGGAAATAAGATAAAAATTGAAACATGAGAACAGCATACAATAACATGAAGGTATTATTCGTCACTAAAGATATATCTGTAAAAAGAAAAATGAGGCTGGCTAAATGTTACATATTTTCAATTCTTCTATATGGGGTAGAATCAGAGACCATGACAAACAAATTGATGAAAACATTGGACATATTCAAAATGTGGGTTTTCCTACAGCGTGTTACCAACAAAGAGGTCTTCAACAAACTCGGTAAACAGAGATGAACATTCCACATCTAATTGGAACATTGGTCTATCTACCGTTACTCTGGAACAGTCAAATCAATTCACTAAACAATATCATGGACACAGCCCTGAGTAAAACAAAGTAGGTGCTTAATGCGTGTGTAGCGAGCCACGAGTTCCTTACTCGTCTACCACCGCACTCCCACGTGCCATCGCTAAGGTCCTTTTATAAATTTATTTTGCGCACCTTAGTTTAGTTTTCGTGGACCACTGGTGCTCTGCGGACGACTGGTTGGGAAGCAGTGGTCTAACGATGTATATTTCTTCTTCGTTACGAAATCCTAAAGTTCTTTCCGAACATTAATGTAGTAAAACACACACTTAATAACTTGATTATGCGCTACATTGTCGCAATATACAACAAGGACAACTGAATACTCGTACAACTCTGTGCAGCCTCAGAATATTTGGAAGTCTTTTGGTGCCACCACGGTGGAGTCAGACTTTGGTCCATTTTTTTAATGTGACTAGAATATAGTTTGAACTGGTTTAAACGTAGAAAATACTCATTCCATGCGTACTCTGTAGACATTAAGAAATGTACTATAGGCATCATAATTATTATTCAGATATTAGATCATTCTGGGATGACTAAGTAGATCATAAATTGTTATATTATAGATTCATTTTTTTGCACGAATTGTATGCATGCTCGCATGCATATATTAATTATAACAATTTTATCGCAGAATTTGCTAACAATAGAGTATATTATTTAATTTATTAAACACTAATTTTCAATAAATTAATAAAACAAAAATTAGTTTCCTAGACTTGTAATGATCAGACGCGGATCTAACGGATGTCGCAGCTAGCGCCCGCCAGGTATCCCCTGTTGAAAGAGCTCCCCTTATCAAGAAAAAGTCATGTAATTTGCTTATTTTTCTTCAAAAAGAAATTAATTATTATAATTAACTTCAAAATTCTAAAATTTTAGAAAGTACAAATATAGGTGTTTTTTTATTGAGGATTTTTATCTTTCATATACCATATACGTATGTAATACGTATAGGTACTATAAAATTAGGCAAATAGGGACATGGAGGTGAATAGGGACAAAAACCATAAAAAAAATTTTGTTGCACACACTGCGAGGTTGGTTCGTATAGGTTCTGCCAAGACACAGCTGAGCCATTGAAACCAAATAATCATTTCTGATTGGGTATTTGAGAGAGCAAAGTTTTGTTTGGTTTTTCATGTTTTGGTCCACCATCATTCCATACCATCTTTTATTCTTCTTTTCCATTCATTAATTGACCAACTACATCTCTCATACATCCTTCTATCTTCTACCTATTCGTTACCTATTGCACCATTTTCCAGTTCTTTCCATAAATTCTCATACAACCTTTTAACCAGCCTATCTTCCTGTCCAGTCTTCAATTTACTCTCATATTTCACTATCTTCTGTACTCATTTCACTCATACTTTTTCTTCATTTAATTCCTGTAAAACAATTTCACCTGGCGTTGATCTTTCCACATCCTGCATTGTCTTTAAATATTTAATTCTCATTCTTTCATTTTTCCTCTCTTTTCACTGCCCGCACCTCAGCCCCGTACATCAAAATATTCCTTACATATGCATTGTATATCATTAACCTCAATTTTGTCGAATCATCAAACTTTGTTCCTTATACATTCTTTAACCTCTCTGCTGCCACTTCGGCTATTCTTACCACCATTTTCATATGCACATTCACTCTTCCATTCCTATTCGGCATATAACTTAGATATGTATTTATACCTCTTCACACACTCAATTACTTTTCCATCCAGTAATTAGATACATCTTTGATACTATCTCCCCCTCTTTCTTACACACCATCACTTTTGTTTTTTCCACAATCACTCCCAACCCCGTATTTTCCATATATCTAATTACTCTTACAATCATTTCATCCATTTCTTCCGTTTTCTCCGCCAAGCATACTACATCATCTGCATACGATAGTGACCATATTTTCGTGCCATCCAGTATTACTCCTCCAGCCTGCCCTTTTTT
>WYDF02307440.1:0-15201 GCA_009867245.2 Adranes taylori | reverse complement strand
TTTATACCTAGACCCTCCAGCTCAATATTTTTGAACATGTATTCTAGAAGCGTGGTAAACAGTTTAGGCGAGATTGTCGAACTCCACGCTGTATTCAAATTTATCGGTCTTCTCATATACTCTTACACTCGCTGTTGCGTGTTTGTAGATATGTTGTAAGATGGCAGAGTAGCACGGCCTACTCTGTATTAATTATCGAGGTTCGTTAGGTTATCGCCTTTCTCAAGTCTCGTTTTTTTAAGCAGAGTTAGTGTTTTATGTTTTGTTTTAGTTTGTGATGACATTTTACACTCAATATCTATAAAAATAAACAAAAGTTATGAGAAGGAGCAACAATAAAAACGCACTATGTATGTATATACACACTATGGAACCTAAATGGAAACATCACTGTAAAGGTTCACAGTGATGAACACGACGCAACTGCCGATTGGTTTACCATTACAGCGTCTTCTTAACTTCCCCTCCACGCCCGTCTCAAGTTAAAAAACAACGCCGGACTACTGGAGTGTCGTATTAGTGAAGTGCCAGAGTACAGAGAGTCTACTGTATTTGTATTTATGTTATTACAAGTAATATGTAATAACATAAATACAAATGTAATTGAGATTTGATAAATATATAGAATCGGAATTATTTCTCAGCTCTTTGTATTCATGCGAGAAATTCACCTAAAGCTGAAATATTTCTTAAATAAATCCTTAATCTGCTTTAAGCAGCCTTAGATGCGACAGAGTGGTGCGTATATAAAATGGAGGTTTCACTCTCATTTTATTTTTTTGTACATCTTTTATTTTATTTCGTAAGTTTTCTTTTATTTTCTTCTTTTTGTTAAACCACACTTTGTATTATTAAACTACCTTGAATTTCAATCTGTAAATAATATCCGATTATAAGTTCTGAACATTTTTTAAAACTCTCTAGTCTCTCTCTCTCTCTCTCTCTTTATATATATATATATATATATATATTTAATTATTTATTTATAACTAAGCTATCGTTAGCACTGTTTAATAAATTCGCGATGCATTTCGGCTTTCGGCCATTTTCAAGCGACTGTTGATTGCTGCTGTCATTCGGGATGATGATGTAATTCTATTAACATTGTTGCCTATCTATGGATTTCTTCTTCGTTCTGCTTACATAATAATTTGAGTGGAGCGAGTATGCTATCGAATTTGCATTTGAGTTGTTCGTTTAATAGCGTATGGTTTGGTTTGTTTTTATATATGTCTATTTGTTCTTTGATATCGAGGTTCTACTTTGTTTTAGTACTGGTTATATTTATCTATTGGTTTATTATTATGACTGTTATTTAGTACATTGTTTGCAAAATGGGAATGGTAAATATCTGGGCGATTAAAAGCACATTGGCGTTCTCTGTATCTTGTTCGGAAAATTCTGTTTGTTGTATATTTATTTACTTGTGTTACATATTAATTTGTAAATTATGCTTTGTTTGAAAATATCATTCTTTTTCTTGTATATGTTCAACTGATTTTGCATGTTATTTTTTGTTTTGTATGCGATTTTCATGTTCTGCTTAAATAATTTTGCTATGTTCTAAGAGTCCTAACAAGATATAGAGAAATTTTCGAACAAGATACAGAGAACACAAA
Organism: Adranes taylori; assembly: GCA_009867245.2. NCBI lineage: Eukaryota > Metazoa > Arthropoda > Insecta > Coleoptera > Staphylinidae > Adranes > Adranes taylori. The sequence continues at coordinate 13,582 of WYDF02307440.1, read as the reverse complement.
TATGCTTTTAAAAGCTAAGATATTTACCATTCCCATTTTGCAAACAATCTGCTAAATAACAATCATAATAATTAACCAACAGTAAAAACAATAACAATACTAAAACAGAGTAATAAGAACCTCGATATCAAAGAACAAATAGAAATATATAAAAACAAACAAAATCATATTCTAATAAACGAACAAATCAACTGTAAATTCGATTGCATACTGGCTCCACTCAAATTAGTATTTCAGCAAAACGAAGAAGGAATCCAAGGTAGACAACAATGTCAATAGAAACACATGATCATTCCAAATGACAGCAGCAAACAATAGTCGCTTGAAAATGGCCGAGAACCGAAATGAATCGCTAATTAATTAAACTGTGCTTACGACAGGTTGCTGGCAACGGCAAAGCCATTGCAATTAAACCATGTTGCTGGCCGCAGCTGCAGCATCGAGATTATGTCACTAGTTAACTCGTGACTTCGTCAACTTTGACGCAGTGGCCTCATGGTCTCTGTCATGCGCGCCCCTCTTCTTTTTGCCTCGTCTACTGGATTCGGTGCTGTGTCTCTGGCCTCCGATCTATCTTCTTTTATCAGTATCGGTCTTTTTACGTTTCAATACTGAAGGTACTCCCTGGAATGGTTTCTCCTTTCTCTTTCATGGACCGCTCCTACTTGCACCTCTCGCCATCTGCTCCTTCATAGACGTTGATGACTCGGACAAGTGGCCGACTCTTTGGATTTCTGTTTACTTCTTTGACGCGTGTTTTAATAGTTGTTTGGGCGTGGTTCTATCTACACCTTTTCTAGTGAAATGAAATTGTAGCGGCTTTGCCCATGTCGCTGGCCGCGGAGCTGTCGGCGGCGTAGGGAAATATGGGGACCTGGTCCGCTAGTAATATATATTAGCAACATCTGATGGTTAAAGGTTATATATATATTTTGGGTATTTATTATAATGTCTTATTTACTTCAAAACGTGAATAGTACATTTTTCCGTAGTACAGTTAGTACAGTTTAGAATAGAATATATTATTATCAAGTACATTACATTTCTTTACGTATTTAGTTCCTCTTTATTGTATTTATCTGAAAATCTGAAGGTCAAGAATTTTACACTTTTATTTGTCCTGCTTCAGCAAGTTGACATTATTGTGATTATTATCACCAAATCTTGAAGAATTCCACTCCATAACCCAGCAGCCAATTGGCTTATTGTATTTTATCTGAAAATTTAGTCATCCAGATCGTTTACATATCTGCGTTTTACACTAATTTCAATATTTTCGTTACCCCAAATAGATGCTTCCCTTTGGAGGTCAAAGCATCACACTCACATAAGAAATGTTGAGCTGTCTTCCTTTTTTCCATATACAACCTACATCCTACTTCAGCAATTTAGGCTAATCCAATTCTCTTTATATGTACTCGCAGAGGTGAATGTCCTGTTAACAGGCCAGTTATCCTTTTGATGTTATTCCTACCAAGTTTCAACAGATCAGAGGTTTTCTTACGTAGCTTCTCTATAAACCGCTTACTGTGTTGGTTCCCTGATGATTTTGTACAGTTTTGGAATGATCCAGATTCCTGTTGGTTCACTGATGGAATCAAAGCCAGCTTCTGAACAATGAATTGTACGCTAAATGCCTCCTTTGCTGATGCATTTGTTATTTTGTTGCCCACAATGCTCCTACGCCGTGATGCCCATATGACTGAAGTTGAGTTCGTCATAGCTGGTCCGCACAGTGCATCTATGTGTTCATTCGTTAGTTCAGATCAATTTCTGAGGTTGTTAAATGTCCCACTTTCCCGTTGACTGTCAATACATGTGGTGATATAAGAAAGGCTGTTGTTTCTTATATTTCCTTTTCATGGTTTCCTGTAGGCAATGGAGAATTACATATATGTCGGCCTGAAAAACTGTAGTAAATCCGCTTGACACTTTCAATATTGGTCTTTTTCCGTACAGTACTACTCCGGCATTTCCAGAAGCCTATGAACCATCTGTCAATCAAGCTAGAGCAGATTTCGGAAAGATCGGTATTTTGCTGCCGCGCTAGTATCCTTAAGTTATGGATAGGCTAATAACTGACTCGTACAACTAATGCAACAAATAAGACTTCACGCTTTCTGATTTATAACTACATAAGTTGTCTATTATTCTATCAAATTGGAGGTTCGAACTAAGTTTGGAATCGAGTATTACTCCAAGGTACTATACTATACCTGCCAAGAGTTCTAAACTCTCTATAGCGTCCAGATTCATTCTTCCCTTCTTCTAGTAAACGGTACAATGGAAGTCTTTTGAGGGATGATTTTCCAACCCTTGTTCATTGTACATTTTCAACCGCGTTAAGTGCTTCTTGCCTAAGATTCCTAATAGTTGAATTGAATTTGCCTTGCATTATAATTACGATGTCATCCGCATACCCAACGGCGGAAATATCTTGCTGTTTCAAACTGTGAAAGAGCTCGCCTAGTATTTCCCAGCATTATTCCCCAGCAAATTCCGGATGTACGATTCTACTCTCAAGCACAGATTTTATCCACCCACAGCAGGTTAGATCAGCGCCCCACACTGCCGCACATCTCGTAATTGATTCAATGATAGGTGTTGTCAAACGCTCCCTAAAGAGCAAGGAAGATACCCAGGCATATTAAGTCGGGTAAAGGGACTTTTGAATTAGAATCCCATACGATCTACTCTCACCCACCTGACAATACTCTCGCCGCTAACAAACTTTTTCCAATTCAGAAATATAAAGTTCTCATAGTAACACGGCTCCGTAAAAGAATTAGTAGCTATATGGTCTTATAGGAAGGATAAACTTTTTATGCCAAAAATGTTTCTTGTTGGAAGAGATAGAATTATTATGAAACCTAAAATATTCCAAACTTATTAGTAAATTACAGTACAATATCTCAACTTAGCAATTACGAGCAATTGCAACACAGGGATTATGTGACTGAACTTCGCATATGAGATGGAAGCAATGATCACCTCATTTTGTTCATGAATGATAAGCTATTTTTATCTCAATGGCAGTGTGAATAAACAGAAAGGCCGTTATTGGGCTTCTAAAAAAACTCCAAATTATCGAAAAATTTACATGAAAGACCGCTAAACAGTCCTGACGTGGCGGTAAGGTGCGCTATGGGCAAAACTGGCGTCATTGGTTCTTACATCTTTGAAAGCGATAATGGGATTGCTATTAGCGTGAACTCGGATCGCTAGACGAGAAACAACTTCTTTTTACCTAAATTATGACGAAAACGTATTCCCATCCAACGTGTGTGGTTTGAACAGGATGGGACGACGGCTCACACAGCTAGAGCATCAATGGACGTTATTCGCGCTCTTTTCCCTGGTCGCCTTATTTCCAATGTTGGTAATATTCATTGATCTCCTCGGTCCCCAGACTTATCCATGTGCGATTATTTCTTGTCGGGTTGCCTTAAAGCACGTGTATACAAGTATAATCCCCATATATTGGAAGAACTGAAGGAATCTATTCGCGAGTAAATCGTCAAAATCGACAGAATGATGTTGGAAAGATTGTATGTCAGCTTCCAAGAATGCCTTCGGAAATGCATCAGTGATAACGGACACCACATGAGAGATGTTGTGTTCCACACTTGATTTTGTCAAATGCTATTTCAATACGAATTCAAATGTTTCAATAAATTTCTTTTCAAAAAAAAAATTTATTTAAAAAACGTACATCCTTCCTGCCCCACCTCGTATATATTTATTAATTTATGTGAATATAAATTTTTAGATTTATTAATTGTTTTATTTTTTATTACAGGTGAGTCCTGAAATATTAGTACCAAGAACCAAGAAAAACATTTGGTAAGCCATTTAAGTTTGACAGATAATCTACAAGGTATGATCAAATAATACGCGGAATTAGCATTTTTCTCTAAAAATATTTATTTATTCCTCAATGTTAACATTATCACCTTCAAAGTAATCCATTTCTGTGTCCTTTTTTGGCTGAAATTCACAAACAAGCAACGAAGTGTGCGCATGTACATTATTGTGATGCAATCGGAGGAAGTTGTCTCGCTACAAATGTGGACGATTTCTTCCGATTGCTTTACGTAAGCGTCACAAAACTCCTACATACTACTCTTTGTTGACTGTTCAATCTATTGGGAAGAACTCATAGTTCACAATGTCCATAATGTCGAAAACAACTGAGTAGAACCATCACATTCCAACGAACTTAGGGAATTTTCTTTGCTCTTGGCTCTTCAGAAAGCTTCCATTGGGCCTTAGTTTCGACTTTATGTCCATAAACGTCTTCCTATCTTTTCCACTGGAATAATACATTGTGTATTCCGAGGATTTGAAATGACCACTTTCTGTCAATGGGTTTCTGTAATATTCACCAAATCAATCTTGGTGCGGCATAGTTCTACCTGGATAATTTGGAATTCTTTTTGATTCAATCCAAGCACGTGTCACGTGACAAGGCGCGTTTGGATTTTCTTGGTCGTATATTTTGCATGGGAAGCCCAATTGTCCACTGTCCTATACCCAGCCAGCTATTTCACTCTGCTAACCCAGGACGTAAAGCAGTGTCGGGTGCTAACCGGATTGCCTGGCGGTGTTTCATTTTAGAGAACATTTCCATGTAATTTATGACGGATAATATTAATCCTTTAATCTGATAGTTTCCCGTTTCCTTCCTGATCCTACTCCGTTGATTGCTAAAACAATTATTCCGCCTTCAGAAATGATTTCTCATTTCAAGTACAAGAGGGTGTCCTAATCCAGCGAACTGGTTTGGTTGCTTATTCCGGCAACCTTTAGCCCCCCTTCACGTTAGCCACCTATATAGCGTTGCCAGTCACTACCACGTGGGGTTGTGAATGGAGAGATTACTTACATCGGGTCTACAAATAAGCTTTCCAGTAATTTAGGGGACAAAGTAGTGCATCAAATTGCAAAGGACAAAGGACTAAGTACTATAAATTTAGGCTTTCCAAATTTGTTCATCTATCTCACTATTTGTAATATAAAGATTTTTGCACTGTAACTGGTAGAATTATTTTCAGGATATTTTGCAAAATTTTTGGCAGATATAAAAAAAATAATGTGATACATCAATCAAATAGAGTGGCACCAAGTTCGAAACGCGTTTTATAATTCAAAACGTAAAACTATAGAAACTTTTACAAATTTCGTCTTCTTTTAAATACTGATTCCATATAATCAATTATTTAATATATAGGTGATATATTTTACTTGCTTCTATGATTACTTTTTTTTTATTTGACTTTGTTGTTTTTATCAGCTTTATAATAGCGTGCCAACTTGGTCTAAATAAAGCTTGCCTCGAAATAAAAACAAAAAGATCTGCGTGAATATCGCTCGTAAAATAAGCTTTAATGCTGATTTTTATGGCTAGTTAAGTACACATATCTATTTAATGTTTGTTAAGCTAATAATATTAAAGGAAAATAAATATTTTTCCGCTAGTATATTTTATGGAATAAAAAACTTTTATGTTCTTTTTAGACTTATGAACACTAAATGCAAATTTCTTTTTTAATTTAGCGTAAGATAATTTATAGAATTAAACTCTCACGCCAATCTTTTCTAAAAAAAAAAAAATTTATTAATTTTAAAATTATTTTAAAAATTAAAGAGTATTCATTTTTACTTATTTTAATTTCTTTCTTACAACATTATATAAATGACACTTAAATACATTTCATAATTTGCCAAGATAAAGCAATTAATTTAGTTACATTAATATTTAATTCAATTTCTAATTTACGATTAATACACTTACGATTGCCAAGTCTAAATGAATCGTTTTACTTGTTTAATTCTTTCTTATTTATTACACAATACTTATTAAACTCATTATGCAAGATTAACAATAATGGTTTATACTTTAATTAATATTTATAACATATATTACAACATCATCCAAGATTAAGATGGCTGCCGCGTTCTATATTATATATATGTAACTCTATTCTACATGATCTTATGCTAATTGTTTAATTACTAAAATGAAGGGATTGCGCAATCGCTGCTATTTATATGGTTTGTTGTCGTGCGTTCGTTTCCATGATGGCGGACGAACGAACAGATACGAATTGTTATTCCGGGTGTCTCCTATATTGATATTGTATTGATCGACCTGAAGTTATAATATAGCGATGCGTATATATGTATCTATAGTAGTCATTAAAAACATGTACTGTTTTAAAGCTTAATGCACATCAGATTAGCACAGATTAGCGTAGGACAATACTACCTGCACAAATCGGACGAAAAATACCTTACTTTTTTTTTAAAGAAAAATATACTATATATATATATAATAATTTATTTATAATTATTTTATAATTTGATATTTATATTCTTCTATAACAGCGGTTCTCAACCTTTTGTTTATTGCGTACCACCATAAGGAAATCACATAATAAACTATAGTACCACCAGCATTTGAAAAAAATGTTTAATTTTTATTCATATTTTTATTCAACAAAAAATACATTCTTAAAATTTAAATTAACATGTACCACAGGTTGAGAACCCCTGTTCTATAATATAGAAGAATATAGAATATATGTAAATATGTAGTATATTTTCTTTAAAGAAGAAGAGGAATTAAGTACTCATTTCTGGTAAGCTATTTTTCGTCCGATTGGTGCAGGTAGTACTGGCCCACGCTGATCTGCGCTAATCTGATGTGCGTTAAGCTTTAAAACAGTACATGTTTCTAATGATCACTATAGATATATGTCTGCATCTCTGTACATCAACTTCAGGTCGATCAATATAATATCAATAGCGGAGACACCCGAAATAACAATTCGTACGTATTCGCTCGTCCACCATCATGGAAACGAACACACGACGGCAAACCATTTAAATAGCAGCGACTGCGCTGATACCTTCTTGTTCATTTTAGTAATTAAGCAATTAGCATAAGACCACGTATAATTATTATCTGCTGTAGCACGTTCTCTTCTAGACATTGCCTGGTTTAGAATATACTGGTTCGATTTTGAATCTATATAATTTTTTAGATGTATTTGAACAGAGACTCATACGCCGAAGCATTTTCAACGATTATCATAGTTGATCAAAATGCAGAGGAAGAAACCCCTTTCCAGTGTTAAGCCGTCAGTAGAGCAAGCGTATACTGGAGGGACAAGTAGAAGGAACCGTTATAGCCGGCCCACCTTCTCCATCTCCTGAATAGTTTATACTATACGTGTCATTCGGTTGTCAGAATTGAAAACCGCCTATTATGCAAATGTATCATCAGAAAGGGTGTGTATCAAGGATGGATCATGTGAACCAAAATCAGTCTGGTTAATACTCTAGTATTATCGGTGATGATGTTTGTATCGGAATGTTTGTATGTTTGTATGATGTTTGTATCGACGCTGCGTACAAAAGATCGGAATGGCATGCAAGCGTGTGAGATGTAGTGGACAAACGCCTCAATTCTTGCCGAAATTCACCCGAAACAGCGACTCTTAGCTCTAATCTAGAAGATTTTGTCATTCTTTGGTCATATATCCCGCATCAGACATTTGGAGCGGTTGATAGTTCAGGAAAAGAAATATGGAAGGCATCGTCGTGGTAGATCCCCTATACGCTTGATAAAAACTTAGAACCAGCTACAAGACTCGGAATAGATCCGGAATAGGCCGGACATCGGAATAGTTGGAGGGAGATGATGAGGGCTGCTCTACAAGCAATAACACTTAGAACGGGTCATCAGTCAAGATGCTAGGACTAAGAAGAAGAAGATATAATCGAACCGTCATAGGGGCTTGATTGTGAAAGTGCAACAGCAAAAATGGCGCCAATTTAAAATTTCCGTTTTTTCAATCTTTAATTAAAAGGCTTCAATCATGAATGTCAATATTAATTACATCTTAATATAGTGAAAATTGAGATGACTTGAACAACATTTTCCTCATATCAAGCCTGATTCTATTCGAAAAATTTTACTAGACACACTCTAATAAAATAATAACTACAAATATGAAAATTGAAGATGAATTTGATTGGATTTATTATTCATCAACTCTGGAATTAATTTCAATCGATTTTTCTTTTTATTTTCTGGTTTTAGTTGATATAGCTTGTTCGACATAATTGAAATTTTACCTGGTTATATGTGAAAGCCTATGTTTGTTTTACTTTTCGAAATTCATTCTATATTGCAAAATATTGCTAGGGTTGCCTTCCTTCCTAAATCATATCGTTTTGAAAGTTACAATAGATATTATAATGAGGTAGTTACACACTGTATAAAGATAATTTTAATTAAATCACCACAACTAGTTGTATATAATTATTTATTTATATACATTCACATAAGTACACACCAAAGAATATTAGAAAAAATGCTAGAAAATGCGAAACCGAGGACAAATATTTGATTGAAATCTGTAGTGGCGTTATTGTCTGCAGTCGCATTCTCCCATGCTACTCAGCTATCTGAAAACCTTTTCTTGATCACAATACATTTAAAACTCACCTCTGTTGATAACAAAATTCAGAAGGTCTCACTGCGTGGTGCACAGTGAACTGTTAAAATTAAAATGACGCCTGAATGCAATTTTATAAAACTTGTGTCATAACTTGTGCCGCCACTTGGTTCAGTTACGTTTTAAAATTCAAGTAATTTTCAAATTTATGTAAGAAACTATAAACTTGAAAACAACACTTACTAATGACTTGTAAATTAATTCCTTATTGAAATGATAATTCTTATAAGTTATCATTTCAACCATATTTAATCAAAATTATCTAGGTAGGAAAACAGCAATGCTCGTACTCCAAAATATTTTATTCAAAAAAGAATAAAATAAGTGTGTGACGCGTTTCGATATTGCAACTGAGTCTGCATCAGACTACAAAGAACATTAACACAGAAGGAGTAAGAATTTAAAATTACTGAATGTAATCAAACACCCGTTAAAAAGATGACTCATAAATTCAAAACAAAAAGTACAAATGCAATACAAATGGGATCCATAAACCTAAATTCAGCTCTACACACATTTAAACTTTAAAAGATGATTGGTATGACGAACTTTTATATAAACATGACAAGCAGAAAGTTTGATGTGAGATTTAGGGAACATCTGAATGCTATTAGGTTGAACGGGCCTGAATCTAATTTTGCGTAGCATATATTAAGTTCTAATCATGAGTTTTCTCTTGAAGATGATGCAAAAATCTTGCATCTTTGTCATAGTATATATCTAACTGCATTTTTTAGAACAAATTTATTTAAGAAATATCTTAAACATAGGAAAGACTTTCAATAAACAAATAGAATTTCAGAACTTAATACAAAATTTCTAGAGTTGAATCTTTTAGTGCATGACCCGTTTATGTTATAATTTCTTTGTATTACGGGTTACATGTATTAGATATTTTAATTCCTTTCGCTCAAGAAATTGTTTAAATATAAAAAATATCTTTGGTTTGGTTGGTCAATATCTTTCCATTTCACACGCCATTTTATTTTGACGCCGTAAAAATTAAACCACGTGTGGTTACTAAAGTAAATAATTTTTAAATATTATTAAATAATGTTTAAAGTTACGATCAACAATGTGATGAATAGGGAGGTAACAAAAGAAGGAAGTTACACCTCCTGTTTGTAGACCAAAAAGAGACACATTTGTAAACCTATTTGTAGGATTGTGCGGGAGAAATAGTGGGAGAGAATGGAATATGTAGGGATATCGAGTGCTATGATAGGTATGATAAAGGGATTGTATGAATGTACGAATGTAAGGGCGAGAGTTAACGATAGAATGTCTGAATGGTTTGAGACCAAAAGGGGAGTAAGGCAGGGATTCCCGGTAGGTGCTTACCTATTTAACATATATTTATTAGATTTGGAGGAGATGTTGGTAAAAGAGAAGGCGGGTGGGCTGAAAATTGGAAGTGTGAAGGTGTGGTCTCTTACCTATGCGGAATGCGTGGCGAGTGATAGAGAACAGATGAAAGAAATGATTGGGCAAGTGAAGGGATATATGGATAGAAGGGGATTGGAAGTGAATGTGGAAAAGACTAAAATACTGGTGTGTAAGACAGTGGGGAGGGGGAGGGGGGCGAATGTAGGAATGATATATTCGAGATAGGGAGACAAATCATTGAGAGAGTAAAGAAATATAAATATTCGGGGTTCTTATTGGCCCAAAATGGGTCGTCTAAGGAACATGTGGAAATGGTTACGAAGAAGGCGAGTGAAGTTATAAGAATGAGGAAGGTATGGGAGAGAAAGTTTAATGAGTCAATGAGAATGAGGTTAAAGGTAATGGATGTATGAGTGAATAGTATAATAATGTATGGAGCTGAGGTATGGGCGATGGAAGAAAGAGAGAGAATGGAGAGTTCAGATTAGATGTGTGAAAAGGATGTTGAGATTGGATAGGAATACGCGGAATGAGATTGTAATACAAGAGATTGGAATAAATAAATGTTTGATATATGGAGCGCAAAGGATGTTGAAATTTGAGAGGAAGGTATTGAGGGATGAAGGAAGAAGGTTGGTGAGGGAAGTATACAGGGAGGGAATAATGAATGGGGGAGCAGATGGAAAAGGAAATTTGCTGTACCGGCCTAGCCGTCCAAGGATCGTCGATATCTATCACTTTTGATCGCCGTACTTAATTTTCTGGAGAATAAATTGTAAATTGTCATACCGTTATTGTAAGTGTACAGAATGCGTATTGACGCATATCTGTTTCCGTTGTGAAGCAGAGCTGCTTTAAGGCTTTGTTTCGATGAATCGATGAATAGTCTCCAATCAGTGCTTACGTACGTTGAATATCTTAAACAGTCCACACACATCATTGCAGAATACTAAGCCTCCTTCTTCCAAAAAGTATGGAATTAGATCTTTTTCTCTGTACCTGAACCAGGAAAGCGAAACGCCAGCTGCGACTAAATTTTTATTTTTAAGCCGTGAACCAAACATTTCTGAAGCCTCTTTGGTCAGATGTAAGTCGCGAATCCGATAGTTCAGTTTGGGTAAATCGTTGTGTCGCAGAATGCCAACTCCACTTCGTTATGTTCGCTTTCTTCACTTGATTGAATGTTTGAACCATCTGCTGCAGGTAAATATTGTGGTTGCATAGGCACTGATTCATCTGGATCATGAGCTAGAGGACGTAACGCCGATGGCAGATTTGGATAAACGATCTTCTTCTTATTCTTTAGATTGAAACAGTAAAGACCGGTTGACCAGAAGTAATAATCATCACTATGATTTTATGTTCTCTTGCCAGACCATCGAAACCCCAAATCTGAAACAATGTCCTTCACCCTTTGACCAGCGTCGTATAGCAAACATAGTGGGATGCCCAAGTCTTGTCTTGCTATCCTACTTGTACACCGAAATACGCAAGGTACACTTGCCGCATGAACGATGTTATATGTCTTTTTTGTTTTGACACCATTAAGTCACCACAAATGTAACAAAAGGAATCTGCAGACGTTTTACAGCCTCTTGACGCAATTTCGAATACTGTGTTAGCTTTTTAGCGTATATCCGCCGACACAAACAGTTTTAATCGCAGAGGATACGTACCAACGGCTGCGTCAATATTGACAGCCAGCTGAGATGTACATCACGTTTAATAAGAAAAGTACTGCCATCTGTCGGTTTATGATGTCAGCGTTGCGTTTTCATCATAACAGATGGCAGCATTTCTTATGTATTTAAATCTGTCAGTACGTCTTACATCTGTACTTTTTTTTTCGATATATAATACATTTTGACAAATGGGAATTTGGAAAGTAACGTGATGAAAAGAAACTAAGATCATTTTTGGATTTAGTGCACAAATATACATAGGGATCCATCATCAAAACTTGAAAAACATGATACAACCGAAAAAATTCAGCCCTGCGCTATTGTATGATTACATTCAGTAATTTTAAGTATTATTTCTTCTTTGTTAATGTTCTTTTTAGTCTGAGAATGACACAGTTGTAATGTCGAAACGAACACATCACACACTCATTTTATTCTTGTTTTGAATAGAACATTTTGGAGTAGGAGCACCGTTGTTTTCCTCATTAAACAATTACTCCAAAGGACTTGAACCTGCTATTGTTTGAAAATCATTTACACTCATCAACACTCAACTCAACAACGCAGAAATATAATTACTGCCTCACAATCGATCATATATTTATCTCATGCAGTTAGAAAGCGGTACGGTATTTATTAGTATGATGTAGGAAATATATATCTGCTATTTCTGCATTTCATGCGTGACGAATTAGATATTCTTTTGCTGCTTCCAGGAAGATAGAAGACAATGCTATTGCATTAGAAGTATAAATCTTTTTCTGTTTATTATTAACTAAGATTTCAATGAACTATCGAAAAAAAACATGGAAGAAAAAAACTAATTAATAAAACATAATATATTGACTCGATATATTATAGATTCCAAATGGGAATATTTCTTTAGAAGTTTTTGATCCAAGTTTTTAAAAGATATGTTGCTACTATGCTGTCACGCACAATACGTATCATAGTTCAAGTGAGCTTTTAGAACTCAAAGTCTAGCCAAAAGAAAAACCATTTATCTACTTAACTAGATTTCAATCATAGAAGTGAAAGTGGCCACACAATTTACGGACTTTTCCTTATTCATGTTTTGGAAGTGATTTATATGTTTCTGTTACATTAGTTGGAGCCATTGTGAAAACTTGCGCTGTTAAAAGAGATATCGTCATTAAAAATCTGTGGCCGGTTCTGCCACCCATTTCCCATATACTAGAAGTCATAAATATTGCAAATAAATCAATGATTGATCTATTTCTTGTTGATCAAGATATTTTATAACTAATTATCCAGCGCAACTTTTAATTGGCTCAAAAGTTAAATTTAATATTGTGCAGTTTGGTTTTTTTGGTACGTTTACCAATATTACCAAAATGGCAACAGTAAACATTTCACGTATCCAACAATTAATTAAGATTTATTTTGAAGTACCCAATGGAGGTTTCAGGGGAGGGGATTAATCCATTTTTAACCCTCACGCCAATCAAACATTATATATTTAGGTCCACTATATCCATCACCAAATTACAGTCTGAAGCTTTTAATATCATCACAACTGATAGACATCAATTTCAAATCAGTGATGCTAATTTGACTTTAATCGATTAGTAAAAATAAAACAACCAACTGAAATTTATCTTGCGCTCAAGAATCTTAATATTTTAAGGAAGGAAATTGGAATATTAATGTAATAACGCCGACTTCTGTGACATCAAGGTAATCTAAATGTTAATTAGTAAATTCATTAATCAAAACATCACGCCGTCAGTTTAATTAATTCCATCTTTCGTAAAATTAAAATTGTAATAGCGAGTGCTCTTTTCTAGTTTTTTTTAATTTAGTTCTAATAGAATTTTCTTATAAACATTTAATAATATTAAGTTGCCGTACAAAATTTAATTATTCGTTTGATAAAAATCAGCAACCATTGAAAGAGATTAAAATTTTTAAAAATCAAATACTTCATCTCAAGAACAGAAGAAACCTATGTTATTGCTCGTGCAACTA
>WYDF02307429.1:0-15202 GCA_009867245.2 Adranes taylori | reverse complement strand
ACGTTGTAAATTTCCTCCAAGTTATTTGCCTGAGTGATGATAATATTTCTAGTGTTGAATGATTTAATTTCTAGCGCTCATTCTACTGTCTCGGCTAGATCTGGTTTTTGATACATGTCATAGAGTTCAAGTTTACCATAGTTTAGCTTGAGCCTTCCATTCACCAAATGATTATCCTACAATTCATGCACCGCCCTGTTTATAGATGTTAAAAAAATTCCGAAATCGATAGTCGGCGGAGCTTCGATTAGAACCAACATGATTCCTATAACCAGATCTAACCGAGAACATGTCATTGCCAAGTGGAGCCAGTTGTTTATTATTATGGTCTATTGATTTTAGATGCCTGTTATATGCTTTCCGACACCTAAAGTCAACAGAACATACATCGCATGTTATTCGTGGCTGTTTCGGTAAACCGAAACCGTTACCAATAACAGCAGTAGCAACAGTACCAGATGTTGATAGTGCTGCCATATCCATTGGTCTTCTTTAGCTGATGTTACTGTGTGCTTCTTCGAATGCTTTTGATACTCAGCGCCAGAACTAGTCATCAAGCCGCATTCTGCGCAGAGATTTTCAACACCATGTGCACGTTTGAAATGATTTGTAGACTATCGTTTCGCGTAAAAATCGCGTTCAAGAGCGGGCAAGCAACGCGATTTGTCGCGCGACAAATGGACTTCTTATGCCGACTGAGGTCATGAAGGTTCTTATAGCTCTTGTCACACAATTTTCATGTGTACATCTTGTATGAAACAATAAGGTTATTTTGTTACATTTTTTGTATAATACGGTTTAAGGAATATATGAGTTGTATACGCGAGTAAACGAGAATAAATATCTATAACAAATTATAAACCAGTACATAAATCTCAATTTAATAATATAGTAAAAACACAAATATGATAGGATAAAGTTCTTAATAGAAGAAAGTATTCAAAATTTTAAGGGAACTTATAAATTTGATAATAAATTTAACAAAATAGATAGAAAATTAGCTGCTAATAAGTAATTGGAAACTTACATTTAATTATATATCAGCTTTTTAACAAAATTGGAAAGTTCTTGAAAAGTTTTCCCTTTTGAATTTTTTGTGTAAAAAATAGTGTTTAAACGGCGATGCATATAGTGGAACCGATGATGAATATAGTGGAACCTAAACAGAATATTTATAAGCGTTCAAGATTTAACGAACAACGAAACATCGTAAATTCTTACCTCACAAATCATACATCCGCGAAGTGATAAAGACTTCCGGTGACCTAAGAAAACATGAACAAACACGAATAAATTTCGTGGGAAAAGCAATGAGTCATGTACAGGTTTCTAAGAAAACAGTAAATGGACGTGGTAAGGACTTTTGATGACCTAAAAATCAAAGAACTTATGTGTGGGAGTGGGGAGAGTATAAAAACCCGAATATCCGGCAACCATGATGAGTTGTGTTATAAAGTTCAAGCAACTAAGTGCTTAAAACTATTACATCGTCGGTAGAAGTTTTTTTACTTACAATGGATCACTTACTACCACCTTTGCCATTTCAATAATATCGGCAACAATCAGTTGATGAAGGTTTTGACATTGGTGCAGTGCTTAACGATCTTAACAATCAACATGAGGAAAATATAAAAATTGAAAGTATACTTTTGGGTGAACGAAGATCTTACTAAACAAAACGAAATCGATTAAAGTTTCAACTGGTCTAAGTATTGTTCGCGGATTCGTACAAATAGTAATGATCACTGTCGTCGCACAAAAAAAAAGGATAGAAGAGATATTTCATCTACATAACCAGAATTCTTTAGTTTCTATCAAATGTACAATGACATTGAAGAGTATCTGTCATCATCAACGAAAGAAAGTTATTACAAATGTCCGAACTGCGTGAAGACACTAAAACGCAAAAGAGGCAATGATGAAGGGCAATCTAAGCATAAAAATATGATAAAATGCATTTTCGACAGATGCAATATATATTTCTCTAGTGGAGGCATTCGTAGAACAGTAAAAATTGAAATACGAGAAGTCCTGGTTCCATTACATCAAAATACATTTCAAGCACTCAAATAGATTAGCTGCTACTAAATCTTAAACTCATTGCGTTCACGAGCCTAAAATTCGAACAGTTCTATTCGAATTGTCTAGATACAGTAGGAAAATCAGTGTTTACTAATATTGATATCAGCGATAAACTGTTGACCTATATTAGTACGTGGATGATTGGGAATCCTATATTCGAAGTTGAAGTTAAGCAACGAAACGTGGAGCTTATACTCAAACTGATTTACGTAAATTCGGAGAATATTAAAAACGATATAAAAATATAAAATGCCATCCTCGGTGTTCAATCACAATAAACGTCGCGGTATTATTAAGAATCCGAAATTAATAAAGGATCACATTGAAAGTTTTCTCGTAGATTGTAAACAAGTGCGAAAGGAGTTAGATCAATACCAAGCAAAAGAGTCTTGTGATAGAATTCAACAATTTAAAACTATTAAAAAATTGTTTCTGCTGCTACAAATTTATTAATTTTAAGTGCTATATTTCAAAATAAAATATAAGTGCATCTACCGACTTTTGCAACAAATGCATGATTAGTATCCAGTATGGTGAGGATGGAGATGAAATCTTCCACATCAATAAAACTAATTATGTTGTTATGAAACAAGAAATGTTTATATCGAGGTATAATACATAAACGTCTGATTATTATTGTTGGATAAAAATCAACCGGCGGCATTCGTACGTTTTCAAATCAAATTTAAACTGGACGATGCAGACTATAGATCTAAAAATTAAAGACATCAAATTTTGTTATTAAATGAAACAACTGTGTTTTATTTTTTTAAATATTTATTTTTTCTAAAAATTACAATAATTTATAAAAGATCGGTTTTATTTATAGAACTATTGTGTTATTATCGAATCCTACCCATTTAACTTAGAGTTTATCGCCTTTCCGGCGTCGAACTTTCGCAACTAGATAGGTATATTTTGCTCGTTTGAATTCTTCTGCGTAGAATGCTCCCAATATTGGTTTCTTGTTTTGATCTTCAAGCACATATACTCTCGGATTTGATAATTTTACTTTAACAATTTTGAATAGTTCTGTTGACAAATTTGGCATGTAACATTTCTCAATTAGTGCTTTTTGTTTTGAAGTGCGTACCGTAGCACCAATTTTAAATTTTCGTTTCCCTACGACCTTAATATGCGAATAAACTGTATTCAATAGAGTTTCTTCATGCTTTTTCTCAACTACTACCGGCTTCATTCCAATTGTTCTATGTACATTATTATATTCATCGGTCTGCTATGGATGCCTTCTTCGTGCTGATAGTTGAATATAAATGAATTCCATACTCTGCCTGCAATTTCTTGAATGATTCAATATAATATTCTGTTCCATTATCAGTTTGTAATTTTTTTGGAATACGATGTGTTCCAGCACTATTCATAATTTTACGAAACACTGCAGTAACATTCTTTGCCGATTTATCTTTGATGGTTTCGGTGTAGAGAAATTTTGAGAATGTATCGATAACTATCAAAGTATATTTATATCGTTTATTTTCTCTGGCGTACTGATTTAACTGCAGAAGATCTGATTGCCACGTTTTGTTGCAAGCTTTAAGTATTACACGTCGGCGCAAATAATTTCGTCGAGCAGGCATGAATTAACTTCAGGCATGCGGAGGAATGAACTTATTGTACAATTTCTGCTTTCACTTTATTCATTACATTGACGATTTACACACTGTTATATTGATTTTTTTATGTACTATGTTCTTTAATCGAAAAAGAGGTTATATGGTGTTGCCAGGAGTTGTATGATCCAATTCGTCTATAACTGTAATGTTTTGATTCTCGAAAGTTTTGTCGGTGACAATATAATTTGCACTATGCAATTCGTTTATAAGACTTCCTTGATTCTCCAGATCTTTATCAACACCATCTAAACGTTCTGTTTTAGTTTTTATCAATTTATTTAGATCTATGAAACTCAGATTCACCTATTGCAGAAAGGTTCAGAACGCTTGTTATAAACCATCAATAAGCTTGAAATTTTGTTACAAGTTCTTCTTCTTTCAATTTTGTAGAATATTCATCGAATTTGAACTTCAATTTGAACACCACTGAAACTTCATTTTCGAATTTAGCAGAATATTTATCGAATGAGTATTTTGTATAAAATTGATCATTGACGGTAGATAATAATAGTTGAAGAGCTGGATCTGCATACTGTTTTGTGTAAGCAACATTCTCGTCAATCGGTTTTGCTACATTTTTTAAAAGATGATTTTGAATATCGTAGTTTCCATTTGATGTTAGAAGAAATTCTTTACCGGATCGTCCACCTGATGTAGTAATCACCGATGAAGACAATGGTATTTCACTCAAAAGTGTTTTACCAAATTTATCTTGATGTTTTTCTCATCTTGATGATGTTTTCACTTGAAAGGTTTCAGATGAATTAAGCAATATAGCCATCTTCTCTCAATTCTTCTATGATTGCAGAGATTTCATTATCATGGGCACATAAATTACCGGCGTCTTTTGCTGCATATAATAATGATCGCAGCAAAAGCGATCTACTAACTCGCTAACATTATTCCAATAGATGATACTCGATCGTGCTGGTTCTGAATCTGCATGCATTTCGAAATTGACAATTCTTTTACGCTTCAAAGATTTTTCAAATCTAATTGGCAGCTTTCCTAATCGAGATGATGTTGTCGGTATATTCATCGGAGAAATAGGAAAATCTACAGTTTGCATAAGCGATTTAATAATTCGGCGATATTTCGTTGAGCGGCCTTCACAAATCCGTTTGTTGGATCATTACCGCGATGCATTGCATTCCTATGTAACAGAATGTTTATATAGTTTTTCGAATCATTGTGATCATAAGATTTTGGTTCGGAACGATATAAGAGCTTAAAAAGACCTTTCCTAATAGGATATTTCCTATTGTTTATTACCATACTACCGTCTTTATGAAAATTTATTTCGGCATTACCGATTGTAAATTTGCCTGTTTTAAACCTGAATCTTTTACAAAGTTTTACAATTTTCTATCTCACGTTCTTTATTCATTCTGCTGCTTTTGATTCTCATCAACAACTATGAACTGATCGGACTGGTTCCGATAACGATCTTTATTTATATTAGAATTTTTACAGATTGTTAAAAATCCATACTTGTCTTTCCAACACTCTGCCGCCATACTCTTCAACTGTAAAGATTTCGAGTAAACGTAAGTGTATCCAATTTGCAATCCGTTCGGCACGTACAGTAAAGCAAACATCGCATTTGTCTTTCCGTAGCCTGAAAATCCTATAATAAGTTCGCGAATCGAATGTGGAAGGAGAGATCCATATCTTTGTTTCTTTTCGCACGATGATGATTCCAGCGAATCTATATTAATCACAGATAATTGTTCACTTTGTTTAATAGCATGCATCGCGGCGACTATGAATGGTTTAATCACAAAAACAATCTGGACTATTATATATATATATATATATAGCAAGTTACCGATTTAATTACATCTACCGTCACATCAATATTGTGGTCCTAGTATTAAACTATCCAAACGCTTAGAACGTGGCGATCCTGGTATAAATCCATTAGACGCTAACTGTAAAGAACACGACATTGCATATTCGTAGTTAAAGAGTGTATAAGATCGTCATAAAACAGACAAAGTATTGGAAGATATTGCTTGGCAAAGACTGAAATCACGAGATTCCAAGTTTGGTGAAAATGCTGCTTCCTTATTTGTTGGAACAACGATGATAGTAAGACGCAAACTTGGAATGGGAATTTCGAAAAAACAGAAATAGGTCCCACTTCGTAGTGCTGTCATAGTGAAAGCGCGTAATGCTATTCAAAAATTGAGAAAATCGAAAGATTTTAAAGATACTATTAAAATCGCACTTGCCGCTGCACGGGTTGCTGTAAGGAAAGTCGGTGGTCGTAAAAATGTTCGAATGCCTAGAATTATTCCAATTCCTACAGAAGGCGGAATTTTACCTTTTCTAATTCCACTTTTTCTGGCATATCTGCCGCTTGTGCTCTTGCGGGTGGCTCTAGCGCCGTCGATAATGCAATCAAGAATTCATCTAATGGGCAGAAGAATCTGGCCGAGACGTAAACACATAATGAAAAGATTGAATCGATTGCGCTCGGTAGAAAGAAAGGTAAAGTACTATTCTTGAAGCCTTACTGCAAGGGTTTGGGATTATATTTACGACCGTATAATCAAAAAAACTAATGAACAATACATTGAAATCGGAAATCAAGTGGGCTTATGATATTGACATTAGCCAAGAGAATACTCTAGGTTAATTATTAGAATTTACTCCGAAAGTATTGAATGTGAATCCCTTACAAGTATCGGATTAGTTGGTGGAAATTATAAAAGTTTCTAGTATTCATATTGAATGCAATATTACTACTTCGTCGTATTTCAACGATTCTCTGCCGAACACAATATTTTCATTCTCAGTTCTAATTCCGCCCGTATATAAAATCAGTATAAATCCTCGAAGTATCATTTATTTGGCATTAGCGTTAAAAGTATCAACAATATAATGCTGCGAATCTTAGACCAAGGAAATCGATTAGTGAATTTCCGAGACGAACCAATCAACTTGTCGATGAAAACATAAATACGATCTACGTGAAGGGTCATCAGAAAGTTCGCTGTTTAGATGATTGAATCTAGAAAGGAACGTATTGGAAGAGACATTCATGTTATTAATATGGAAAAATACAGTGACTGTCCACTGCTAATCAAATTAAAGTCTCCGCTATGTGTCCATCATGATGAATACCGCAGTTATGTGCACGCTGGAAAATGTGCAAACATTGTACAACTATGTTGTTAATGGAATAGTGAATCCAAGAGAAAGAAGACTGATATTGACATAAAATTTATGTTCAAATTACAGGTGCACTTATTAGCAAATCAATAGTGAGTAAGCAAGAACTTACCAAAAAAACTTTGCAGACTTGTTGTACCAATGGTAGTGATTCAGTAGGTTGTTGGAGTTGCTACTTATTGGTTTGTCGTAATATGGTGGTGATGGCAACGCTGGTGGTGATGACACCGACTGGGTTAGCTGACAGACTGCTTGTTAATAAGGTAGACTGGTAGCTGGTAGGCTGACATTAAAATGCATGGACATAATAAAAAAGTAAACAAAGAATAAATATTCAAATATCTAAATGTAGTAGAAATAATAAAAATGGCAAGTACCTATAGAATAGCCGCTTCTGTAAATGAGATAATAAACACAAGATGAACGAAAATAGCTGCTTCAGTAAACGGAATATAGTAAGCATAGTATGATTTAAAAAAATATCAACTCACCTCTGTACTCGTTATAACCGTATCGAAGATGATGCACGAAATCCAACTAAAAACGTGAACGACTTCTTGTCCTAATGCTAGTAGGCTACGCCGACGGGGTAGACGATAGTGGCTGATGAAACGTATTATTTAAAAAAATAGGAAGCAGCAAGTATGATGTTTAGCAGCAAATTAATTTTTGAAAATAAAGACTGTCATTTATATAGTCACAAAAACCACAAATTATCTCCGTGGAAAAAAACCCCAACTTGCTATCTCATTCTGCAATAAACTGCAAGTTATCTGCATCCTGTTCTTGTTATGTTTCAATCTGTTTATCTAACTATGCACAGATCCGGGAAATGAAGCATCAAATACTGACGTACCATTTCCTGTTGTTTAAACTTTTTCGTAAAATAAAAGTCCTTATCTTATCAAACCGTATGCAGTCAAAACTGCAAGTTCAAATGCATATAAATGTCGATTACAAACACTTTTGGGAAACTCAGGTCATTTCCTTTCACGAATATGTAGTCGAGGAAATGGTATAAAACCAAATGTTATTTTTTAATTAATTCAATCAAAATTTAAAGTCATCGAGTTTATAGACGTTTTAAAAAATAAATTCAACAAGAGTTTTTGCTTAGACTCAGGGCTACAAGAAAATAACAATACAGATGTAAATAAATTTTAATTTTAATAAAAAGAATATTTTTTAAGGAAATGGTCAAGTACAACTAATAAAATTTATTTGAAGTATATGCGTAGACAGAGAGATTAGAAAAGAATAACGTAACGCCACTATGTCTGCGGTAGTAACATATTTTCGCACGTTGATCTCATCTGTGTTTATCTTTACTACAATTTGTGATAGATTTACTATTATAGTATTTCTAATCACTTGTCATATCACCCGCTAATCACCCGAAAACCATGGCTTCCTTTTGTAGTCAAAACACCGGCCGGTAAATCGAGTTCGCTAAGCGAATAACACATGCAATACTTTGCTAGATGCCGGCATGTTATATTGTAATTATATTTTTTATTGACTATTTTATTGTAAATATTTTTTTATTGTAAATATTATTTTTATTATCTATAATATGTACATATATTATTATTGAAAAAATAAATGCTACGTATATTAAATTGGTTGTTCCTATTTATTTTCCGATATATGGATCTTTATTTGACTAAAATCCGCTGGCTGGTTTTATTGCAAATAAAGATTTATTAATCTGAAACAAAAAAGATTACGTGACTTGAGCCAGACAGACTAGCTGAAAGTGCAAAGGGGTAGATGTAGGTTACGTTGAATTTTTAGCTATGTAGCATATTCAATCATTATATAGCAAATTTATTTGATCAAAATTTTTCCCTGTATATTATTTTGTGTACGACCCTGGGACCATCATAACTTTAAAGACGATCACCACCACGTCATCGCTCCACATAACGCCACCTACCGTCAAATTTATGATGCAATATATAGACAATACAGGAATCTACATTACCGGCTATTACTGTCAATAGTCAGCAGAAAGACCAGTTACAAAAATACCTAATAGCATAACCTCAAATTGTTTACATGCAACATGTCACGAAATAACTTCTCGACGCGGTCACCATTGAGGCCCCCACCGCAGACCAAGACCCTGGATCAGACACAGGGCCGATTTCACAAATCTTTCCGTTCAACATTTTTTAAATACCTCCTGTATATTATTTTGTGTTCGACCCTGGAAGCATTATAACTTTAAAAATGATCACCACCGCACCACCACGTCATCGCTCCATATAACGCCAACTAGCGTTGAATTTACGATGCAATATATAGACAATAATATAGGAATCTACATTACTGGCTATTACTATCAATTCTCATCAGAAATATCAGTTACAAAAATACCTAATAACATGTTTGTTTACATCCATCATGTCCCCAAACAACTTCTCGACGCGGTCACCACGGAGGCTCAGACCCCAAAGCAGAGCCAAATCTACGAAAGAGTCCCCGAATGAGCCCCGAAATCTTAAAACTCATGTCTCTGTACCATGTTTTAAAACCCTGACCGGAAATGCGTTGTCATACGCCAAACCCTTGAATTTTCAAATGACAGCTGTCAAGCCACTAAACTATTTATGTCTGACCCCAAAATAGCGCTCCGTGGAACGGTTACAATTTAACAGCGACTTTGGAACAATTCCTTGGCGGCTAGGCGGCGATTCAGTAGGAACGGTCTGCAACTACTACCAAATTTCAGCCAAATCAGTCCAATAGGTTAGGAGCAATTCTTGTACGTACGTACACCGTAAAGTTCACCCTTCTTTTAAATTTTTCACAAGATTTTTTTGCGGAAGATTGTTCATTATGACCGCCACTTCGAATTACGTATTAATGGTTTGCAGTGATTGTAATACAAGAAGGGTTCTAAAGTGAAATAAAAAAAACATTAATTCTATATCTTTCTTATACCTATAAGTACTTCGTACGTATATGGTACATAAAAAATAATAAAGAAAATTGTTGTAAACATGTTTAAAAAGTAAAAATCAATATCAGTTATTACAGCTTTATTTAGGTGTGTTTCGACACCAAATGTGTGTTTCGACACCTGAATATCGACACCTGAATATTCACTAATATTTTAAAACATTCTATCACACATGTAATCGGAATGGCAAATGCCTTACTGAGCGAAAGTGCCTGAGAATTCACCCCTAAGCATTCGCCCAGATACATTATATTTTAATATATTATATCAAATAAGTAATCAAAATGGTGAATTCGGCAGACTTTACTGAGCACTAAATGCCGGATAACTGTCTATTTTATACAGAAATCAGCATTACCTTAGGATTTGAAACCATTACCTCCACGAATTTCAAATTTCACACTAATATTAATAAACGTAACATCAAAAACGCGGCGTCAAAATCTCTGTTTACGTTAATATTCGAAGATCTACGAACAATGGGCCTCCGAAGCAGCCCTGGTGCAGACCCCGTACATATCTAATTATCATTAAAACGTTGCGCTAATATTAATAGATTTAACCTTAAAACGAGGTGTCATAATGTCCATTTACATTCACGGCATTGATATACGAAGATCAATAAAGATATACGAACGTGACGCAATCATGTGATGCCTGGGCCAGACGTACGGTACAGAGGAGACAATGATTCGATGCAAGGCACACTGAATTCTTCGGAGCTCCAAAGTTTTCATCGTCTACTACATTTAGCATATAACATCTGGTGCCCGTAACATATACTTATTTAAACTGCCATATTGGGTTTTTAGTGATAGCTGTCAAACGACGTCATCGCTGAACGCGGGGCGAAGCCGGCCTGTGAACTGAGCAAATTGAGTAAAGAAAAGGCCAAAAATTGACCCCAAAGCATTTTCTAATATATTAATATATTCTATCAAAAAAGGTAAGTGGAATCGGAATGCAACCTGAATCGTCCGAAATATTCGCTAATATTGAAATATATTACATTTGTTAAGTTAGAAGAATAGTTATTGTTTGGTTTTTATCCATTTTTATTATGTATATTATTTTTTGTTTTGATGCGGTGTTTTGATGATTGGATGTTTTTAATATAAGTATAATTTAGAGCAAGCTTTCGTTAATTATATTAACTTCGTCAGGCGACAAAATACAAGAGTTATGGTATAATGTATAGATTTTTTAAATGATTTCTTTTTTGATTGATTAATTATGAGTTTTATAGGGCAGGTGGTATTATGGTAAGTATGTATCTAGGTGATTTCATTATGTATCTGATTTATCTGTTAAGGTGGGTCAGTTGATGGTATTTGGTTATTATTTGTCTCTTTAGATTTTCTTTCATTAATGCGCTGTATATTTTACTTAAATTGTTACAATCTGTCCTGTAGTTAATGCTGTTTTTTTTTTCTTTTTATGTTGATGGATTCTAGTATGAAGCATTTTTTATAGATAGATTATTTTTTCTAATGCAGTTTTAGGGTTTTGTTTGTGTTCTTCTTTACAGTCATTTTTGTGTTTTTATATTCTGTTGTTGAGATATTGTTTAGTCTGTCCAATGTACATTCCTGAGCAGTCTTGACAGTTAATTTAGTATATTACGTTTGAATTTTGTTCTTTGATGCTTCTGCTTTTTATTTTTGAAAGGATTCTACTTATTTTGTTGTTAATATAGAGACTAATTTTAGTATACTCATTTTCTAGTGTGTGTTTAATTTTATGAATAGGTGTTTTATGTATGGAATTTTGAAATAACATTTGTTCTGGTTTGTGATATTGATATCTATGGTTTGGTTGTTATGTTTTTCTTTGGCTGTTTTAAATAGTGTGTAGGTTAAGAAATTTATTGATGGTATTTTAGGTGCATCCGTTTTGTAGGAGGAGGTTGGTGCCTACAAACATATAAACAAGGCACAAACCTCCTCCTACAAAACGGATACCCCTTAAATACCAGCAATAAATTACATAACCTCCACACTATTAAAACAACCAAAGAAAAACATAACAACAAAACCATATATGTCAATATCACAAACCAGAACAAACGTTATTTCAAAATATTCCATACATAAAACACCTCTCCCATAAAATAAAATGAGAACACTAAAATTAGCCTGTACAATGACAACAAAACAAGCAGAATCTTTTCAAAAATAAAAAGCAAAAACAGCAAAGCTCAAACGTAATATACAAAATTAACTGCCAAGAGTGCGCAGGAATATACAATGGACAGACCAAACAATATCTCAACATCAGAGTCTCAAACCACCAAAAGAACTGTAAAGAACAACATAAAGAAAGCCCTAAAATCGCACCCGCTACACACCATTTTGAACAGAAACACACTTCGACGTTGACATAGAAAAAATAAAAATCCTCGACAAAGAATCTAACTATAAAAAACCCCTCGTACTAGAATCCATGAACATAACGTGAAACAAAAACAGCATTGACTACAGGACAGATTCTAACAATTTAAGTAAAATATACAGCGCTTAATAAAAGAAAATCTAACGACGACAAATAATAACCAAATACCATCAACTGACCCACCTTAACAGATAAACCAAATACAAAATGAAATCACCTAGAGAAACACTGACCATAATACCACCTGCCCCACAAAATTAATAATTAATCAATCAAAAAAGACATAATTCAAAAAAAATCTATACATTATATCACAACTCTTGTATTTTGTAGCCTGAAGAAGTTAATATATTTAACGAAAGCTCGCTCTAAATTAAGGGTGTCAAACTCGCGGCCCGCAATGTGTATTTTTGTGGCCCGACCGACGTAGCATAAGAATAAGATAGAATGCGATAAAAAACTTCCTCGTTCGGGTTGCCTATCTTAATTAGTTAGATATAAGTAGCGTGACATGTATGTTGTGAAATTACGGGCAGACGCATCTCTTCCCCTCCATTAATACTAACCACGCCATCAATGTATTAGGCTTATACTGTTTTGCTTGATGCGCATACCGAGAAATATTTTGCTTTCGGAGAATAAGAGTTATAAGTTTATTTACGTTACGCTTATTATTGTAAATGATAGTAAATGATAAAATAATCTGCTTCGTATGTAAAAATACGATTAATGTACCAAAGTTATATAACATTAAACGTCACTATGAACAACATAAAGCAAAATATGATAATTACCAAGGATTAATGAGAAAAGAAAAGTTGAAAGAGCTCAAGTTAGGACTGGAAACACAACAGTTCATGTTTACTAAACTATTGAAAGAAAGTGAAGGGGCGGTTTATGCAAGCTACGTCTTATCTGAATTGATAACTAGACATTCGAAACCGTTCACAGATGGTGATTTCATCCAGGAATGCCTAATGAAAGCTGGAAAAATTGTCTGCCCTGGAAGTGTGAAGGCTTTTCAAGGAATATCTTTGTCTCGAAATACAGTTATGGAAAAAATTACTGATTTGGCCGCCAATTTAAGTGATCAGATCAAAGCAAAAAATCTAGTTTCGAAACATTTTCCATTGCCTGTGACGAGAGTACGGACATTGGGGGCGTGGCTCAATTAGCTGTGTTTCTTCATGCTTGCGAGACAGATTTCAATATTTTTGAAGCATTGTTAGAACTAATAGCGATGCGTGGTACTACTACAGGACAAGATATATTAAAGCGTGTTTATGAACTGTTGCAAAAATACAATCTCCCACTGTCAAAATTAAGTTCTGTAGCTCCTGATGGTGTTCCACCCATGACCGTAAAAAAACAACGGCTCACACCGGGAAGTACTATGCAGCGACAATTTTCTGCTTTCTTAAGTGAACTGTAATGCAGATACTCGTGTTTGTCCTACTATACCGAGGTACGTTGGTTATCCTGCTCCAAGATTCTCAAACAATTCTGCGATTTGAAAGAAGAAATATGTCAGTTTTTAATAACTAACAATCAAGACGTAAGTTTGTTTTCCGATCCAATATGGTTGCAGGATTTATCTTTCATGGTTGATATAACACAACGCCGATTTAAATTTAGCGCTGCAAGAAAAAGATCACATCATTACGTGACATGTGTGATAAAGTTAAAGCATTTAGATGTAAACTAGTTCATTGTGAAAACTAACTGAAAGATAGAGATCTAGCGCACTTTTCGACCTACAACACGAACAAATCAAGTTTAGATATAAATGTATCGTATCAGAGATATGCAAAAAAGGTTTTAAGTCTTAGAACTGAATTTGAAACAAGATTTGCAGATTTTAATTCTTTGGAAAGCAAATTTTCTTTATTTTTTTTTTCGATTTTCTCAATAAATATGGATTGAGTGCATAGTCATATGCAGATGGAGGTGATCGAGATTCAGTGCGATTCGATTTTGAAGGCAAAATTCATTGAAACTGATATGCCTGAACTTTACACATATTTACCAGCCAGGCTTAAAAATACTCGAAAATTCGCATATGAAATTATATCCATGTTCGGAAGTACTTATCCGTGAGAGCAGTTATTTACACTTATGACAGGAAATAAGTCTCCTCTCAGATCCAGAATTAACGACACTCACCTTGGGTAAGTTTTGAAAGTATTAACTGCGAACAAGATTTCTCCCGAGATGGTAGCAGAAAAGGGATGCCAAATGCCAAGAAATAAACATTAACTTTTCTTGTTATTCTTTTTATACTTTACTATCCGAAATAAAGCTGCGTTTCTATGAACATTGAATTTTTTTGCGGCCCATCTAAACTTAAACTTTTTAATTTGGCCCATGATAACCTTTGAGTTTGACATGCTTGCTCTAAATTATACTTTTATTAAAAACATTCAATTACCGCATCAAAACAAAAAATAATATGTTATAAGAATGGGTAATAAGTATGGCAAACGCGCTAAGGTCTTGATGTGATGGAAAGTGGCCTAGAACTACCCAATTCCCTCTACATGAATGATTCTACCTTATTTTCAATTTATATAAGACTAACACCTCTTCCCTTGAATTCTACAGCAGCGGTCAGCAATCTATGCCTATAGATGGGATGCAAAAGAATTTCTGGTGGCACGACTCAAAAATGACGATTTACTAAAATTTTCGGTACTTGCAAAGGAAATTATAAAAAACAAGTTTTTCTTAATTCAATTTTTATTCGTCACCTCTAGTGCATTGTTCGCAAACATTTTGCTGTATTTTGTAACGTAATATTTTATGACACATATGACTACCATAGACAAAAAGGGGGACAAAACAAAATACGACAATTATCGTGGGATGGCAGTTACGGACTCCGTCAGCCGAGTATACGGAAAAGTTATCAAGAATAGGATAGAGCAAGAGTACCAAAACATGGAAGCAGAAGAAC
>WYDF02307418.1:0-15203 GCA_009867245.2 Adranes taylori | reverse complement strand
TATATATAAATATTCTATACAGCTGCCAAAATAATATTGACAATAAAACAATTTCTGTTTTTTCAAGACTGTAAACAAAGGAAAATAAAGTAAAAATAAATAATATGTAATTGCGATTAACTTGCATAATTATAATGCCCTAGTTATCGCAATTAAATAGTGTATATTACAAAAAAAACATTATATTATATATTTGTTTAAATAGTCTATGAATAACTTATTATCAAATAATAATAAATACTGTTTGCTTGAATTTTGTTGATTTAAGTCTTCTTAATTCACGTAGTATCACTGGTTATACATTCACACCGTTTTATTAGTAAAATTTTTATATTTTTAACTGATGTTGCAGAACTATTTCCAACTTTAACAAAATATAGGAACATATCGAAGTCCAAACGGAAAAAAATATATAATTTGTAATATCAGAAGTGGCAGCTTCAGGAAACCGGAAATCATAGCTTTAAAATCATCCGACGAGTGAGGAATCCAGGCAGCATTAAAAAAAACAAACATATCGGAATAATAGGTACAGATGCTAGAGCGACTGAACTTGAAAAGAATATTTTAACACTGAAGAGTAGTAAAGCACCAGGTAATAAATGAGAAGTATAACTTTAATCAGTCGCCAAGATTTTTCCAATTTTTATCCAATTAGGTTTCAAGCATAAAGAACTTTCGTTCGATTAGTCTAATCGAGTACCGACAAGTTTTGAGATGCTTGAATTTTAAAGAATTTGTCTCTTCAAGACGAATATTTATGCTCTGAAAATTTGATGCTTGTAGTTCTTCATAAAAGAGAAAGGATTATCATTGTGTAGATGGACTACTGTGTCAACGAGAGCAAAGTTTCTTTCCAACTTCCTCGACTCCTATCCGCTTGCAAAATAAGCTAACTTTTACACAGATTGATCATTTATACAAAATGCAAGGAACAATCTGCAACAAAAACGAATATGTCCTGCCATAATGTTTGTCAAGTAAGATAAAGCCTTCGATTCGATTAAAACATCGGCTGTAATTACTTTATTGATAAGACAACACGTCTGAACACGGCCCAATAGGAGCACTGATCAAAAATGAAAATAGATTTGTCGCGGCGAAGAAAGTTAGTCTAACATTGAATGGAACTAAATCAATACATAGCATATGCTTCAGACGAATATCTATGGATTGATGATTAGATACTTCGTGCGATTTTTTGCAAGAAGTTGGAGACGAGAAACCAGAGATCGCCTACTTGTGGGGCAGTCTTCGTCCATCACAAGACTGATGTAAATGTCATAAAGTTTTGTGCATCAAAATGTGTTTCAATAGAACTGACGAAATTACTAAGAATATAAATTCTCACATTAGATTAAATACTTAAGCCAAAATGGAAGCCTTTGGCAAGGATATTTTCCGATCCTCAACGTAGAAATATTTTTGAAATATCAATAAAATGAAACAATCTAGACTCTAGACCGTAATAAAGAATACTACGAAGTTTCTTGGCAAAACACTTTGCATGAGAGGAACTATGAAATAATACCAATTCATACTATTAAAAATTACATTTTGTACCGAAAATTAAGCCATCTGCTGTAATTGGTTTGTTGATTAATCAAGGCGTCTCAATACGACCATATATGAGCACTGGCAAAAAAGGAAAATGGGCAGGTCACATTAGTTGTCGGGAAAGTGTGTTCAAGATGGTAGGAAACTAAATCAATACGTATTATAAGACTCAGGCGAAGACTTCGTGGGATTTTTAAAATCCACTTGGAAACGCAAAACCTGACATCCTTGATTGAAGCAACTAGGGGAAGACTTAATGATAATTCTAATGTCATAAATTTCTTAAGATGTAAAGATATGTGTTATATTGAGGGGCTCCATGGCAAGGAGTCGGAACAGGGAGAAGGTGGTAGATGTCCTCTTAGTGTTCATCCAGGAGGTGGATAGAATATGTTTTGCCCCATAAGTTTTTTGCTAGTTGTCTAAATCGTTAACTGTGTGTGAGAATAATTTTACGATGTCTGAAAAAGGCACAACGTTTGGATTTGCTTCCCACTTAAATAGTGATATGATGATCAATTTATTTTATGACAATTACAAGAGTTGTATGACAGGGATATTTTTGACATTCTTGGATAAACTCTTCCCTCTGTTAAAAAGTTAATGTAAACAAGTGATGTTTACAGCAATCTAACTTCATAGGTTTCCAAATGGGTTTTCCAAAAGTTTGGTTAGTATTGTATAGAATAATTATGTATTTGGTTAAAGTTTAGAAGACCTACGAGATAATGGAGTTTACTATTAAAAATTTTATTTATATCGAAAATATTTTTGGACAGCCATGAATTGTAAAGCTACAAATTTCGGAAGATTTGATTATGATTTAAATATAAATCTTAAATATTTATGATTGCAAAGTATGATTCTTGTTTCGTAAAAAAATCAGAGTACTAATGACTTCAATGATATATTTCAAACTAATAATGTTGAAGATAATCCTTCTTATATTTGAAGGTAGTAGACCAAAGCAGTCATGTCCAGAATCTACAAATTATACTTTAATATGCTTAAAAAGTTTTCAAATAAAAAATAAATTTATTGGCATAGTTTTTTGTTAGAACTTCTCCAATGGTTCCTAAATTCTGCTTTTTTACGCAAACTACAATCAGTTAAACCAAGTATTAATTTGGCTGTGTAAAAAGAATTTAATATGTGTAATAAATCTAATAAATAAGCGTCCATTAAACTTTAATACCTTCGGGCGTAACGAGATGTCGCGTATGATGATGATGATGAAGATGCTGTTGTGGCGCTGTTGTTGTCGCCGTCACCACTTGATGCAACTCGTCGCCGTTAGATGGCGTTCGTCTGGCGTTCAAAACATGTTCTCGTTGTACTTGAACGACGTCGAGGAAATCGCTAGCGCCACTATTTTCTCGCAACGTGTTTTTAGGACGTCGCTGATGATGATGATGATGGTGATGAAGCGATGGATGATACGTTGCCATCGTTTCACCTTCATTACTGCTCCAGTGACTGAGTGTTGTTGTTGCGGTGGGCGTTGGCGAAGCGGCTGGAGAGGACATCGATAGATGACATTCACTTGTTGGTGGTGATAGCGCTGTTAAATGGGGCGAGTGTTGTTGTGTTCGCCACCGTGTGCCAAATGTTGGCGTCCTATATAAATATAATAATGTCCAATTTAGAATTATTGTTTTTCAGATTCACAAATATATTTAAATAGTATGTTTAATGTGAAAATATTTGATGAAGATTAATGCGTATCCCAGTCAATGTCATGTTATGTCGACATGAAAACTTCACAAATTAGTAGAGTAAATATTTTGCATAACAATGTTAATTGATTCACATAGGAAATACTATATAGAACTTAGGGAGTTATTGTCTCGTCGCGCTGTATAGAACTAATATGCATTTGAAGTTTTGATTGACATTAGAACTTTTTTTCCCTGTGGACCACATAGATATGTTTGCTATGTTACGCGGGCCGCAACATTTTTGGTAAGCAAAAAAAAGGAAAAAATGAATAATCCATTTTTTGTGACGACCTTTTTTAGGTAATCAATTCAAAATTAGTTAGTGAGGACCTAGTTTTATATTTTCCCCCACCCCTATATAGCCATTTAAGAATGTAATGAATAAAACACAAAACCTATAATAAATATACCGAAACGTTTATTTATAAATTAGTATGATATACGATACTGAGATAAACTGTTTACTATTTTAGATAAATCGGGTTTATAATTGCTACATGCTAGTCTCAATACGTCATCAAGGTGATAATCAGTAAGCCGATTTCTATATACGTTTGCATATTTCATTTTGGAATACGATGATTCACAAAGATGGGACCAACGTGAGCACCAGGTGGGCACATTTTTTTATACTCATGTATTTTACAGATAGTAATTTCCAAAATTCGGCGTACTCCTTTCTCTCTATTTAAAAATAATTTTCGTATTTGTATCGTTCTTAACTCTATAAATTCATCGAATAGCCTTGGATAATCAAATCCCAATGCAGCTAACTGTATTATAGTTGCTGTTTCTACGTGCCAGGGATTTTCTACAAGCAACAGACAATTCTTAATACAAACCACGTAAATCCTCAAATTGCTTGGATAAGGCACCTAAATAATTTGAAAATATTGTATAGTTTTCTCGAGACATAGATATTCCATCTTGTTTGGCTTTTGTTACGGTTGGAAAGTTATACGATACTTGGTTCTGTCTTTCTTCGTAATAGATTTTTAAATTTCTCTTCAAAAGCAAATTCTTTATTCGCCATCTGCGAAATTATTTTATTTTCACCCTGTAAGCCACGATTGAGCTCACTAAAAGTACAAAACGCCACCATCCATCAGTTTCAAGTTGGCTTAAAATTTATTTTCTTGCTTGTAAAAACAAAATAATTTCGAACGTTAAAGAAAAAAAAACCGATCCAGAACTTTTCCTCTGCTTAGCCATGTAAAAGAACGTCGTTATAATAACTATTAATTTCTTCCAAAAGAGTTTTATATTTTCTGATTCAGTTATCGTGCTCGGATATAATTTACTACATTTATTACAAATTCGGCAATGGAGATACGTGCTGCTAAATTATCTTGGTGAATGATACAGTGAAAAGCTAGGATATTTATTAGATTATAATTCCTTTTCAATAGGGAAACAAATCCCATTTCCCAGATCCGGTCATTGAAGAACATCCATCCGTGCATACACAAACCAATTTTTTAATATCATTTCTTTTCCAGAAAAGTACTAAAAACATCAAGATATTCTGTGCCTCTAGTTTGTTTCTCCATAAGATGAAATTTCATAAAATCTTCGTGAATAGAATTTTGTTCAGTACAGTATCTAACAAAACCTGAACATTGTGATGTTGTTGAACTAGAATCAAAAGCGGTAACAAAAAATTTACAATTTTTCATATCTGCTATGATGCAATCAGAAAGATGTTTTACTATATCTTCAATTCGTCTAAGGCACGTAGAATCAGTTGCGATATTATTTCATTGTTATTGCCAAATTTATCAAATAATACGTTGGATGCATTGAAGAAACATTTCTTCATAACCTCTGCATCAGCAAATGGTTTCATATGTTTACCAAGTATGTAACAAATTTCATACGATGCTCTTGTCACTGCTGATGAATCTTGTGATATCGTCACTGACATAATATTTTGTCGCAATGACTTTTTGAAGAAAATTAACTTTCTACATCTTATTGAAGAACCGAGACGAAAAGTGTCATTAAATGATTCGGAAGAAGAAAATATTCTTCTTCCTAATTGTTTGAAACACTATTCTCATCACACATTTTTTGTTTGTATTTTGAAGACACTCCCACCAGTATGGGTAATTAGATTATAATAAAGTTATACGTTACAAAATAGTCAGCCGTGAAAGACAATTCTATATTTTCTGCAGTCAAAATGGAACTATTTTTTTATCTTGTTACAGTTACGATAACACAAGCTGGTGCCATGGTATATCAGAAGAAAAATAAAAAACATCGTTTCATTATTTTTTATGACATAGTGAAATATAATCTTTGTTTGGCGTATTATTTATTTATCGCGATAGTTTATTATTGTGTGTAGTCTACTAGGCATAATAAAATATAGATAGGCATATGTAGCCAATTTAGGAATATTTAGCCAATATTTTGAAATTAACGATGTTATAAAAGAATAGAATAGAACTGAACAGTTTATTGAATCATTGAATTTGGTACACTAAGTATAGTACACTATACAATTATTTACGTCATAATAATATAAATATATAGATAATAATGTTAATTTAAATATAAAAACACAAATATAAAAGGAACATAGATAAAATCATAAAAAATTAAGAATTAAGCAAAACATATATGAATGACTACGTTATTAAGATATTGAATGAATTCATTTAGTGTATACGAAAAGCTAACTATGTCTTCTAACTAACAACGTGTTCATCTTCTTTTTAAACTTTTTTAGAGTTGCCAAATTCTTAACTTCTTCTGCTAAAGCGTTATATACTTTACAGCAGTTATATAGCTGGCCACTTTCATATAGTGCAGTGGAGTGTTGAGGATAGCTAAACATGTTTTTATGCCTGGTACACTAATTATGTTTATGATTTGTATTATTTAATATTATCAACTGATAACACGATACGTTGTATAAATATACGGCATATAAGGTTAACAGCCTCTGCTTAATAAAAGTGGATCTGCAGCTTTCTTTGTATTTTAATTGGATGACAATTCGTACCTCCCTTTTTGCGGTATAAAAACTCTTTGGATATTGCAATTGGTTGTGGCACCCCAGCACATTATACCATACGATATTATGTAATAAAATTTTGCATATTACAGCAATTTTACTACAACTGAATTACAGTACGTAGACGCTATATTAAGTGAGTAACCGAGCCTACTAAGTTTCCTGCAGATTTCGTCACATGTTTTGTCCACTTTGGGTGTTTATCGACGTAGATTCCCAAGAGCTTTGTGGAGCTAGTTTGTTTCAATACTTTAATTTGTTTCAATGTTTGAATACAATCAAAGATAAAAATTCATGTATATTATTAATCCTTATACAAATAACAACCACTTTATTACAATAACTATTCCCCAATTTAAAAATAATGCAACTAATCGTTGTCAGATCATTGTTATAATCACAAAGATGATTATTATGCTAATCAATGTTATAGTAACAAAAATATAGTAATAATGTTATAGTAACCCGATTCTATCACAAAACTACCGCCATTGTTACGATGATGGTTCTCGCGCATCTGGGTACAACATACATTACATACACATATTACATAACATATACAATAGATATATAAGGTACAAGCAGATAAAAACCATAAATAGTGCAGAAAGCAATAATACATAATATTAACGTCATTATCATATATAGTGAGAGAGTTCAGCACCCCACCAACAGCTCAGCGAGCTTAACTTTGAAATGCCTACATGTCATGAAATGCATTTCTCTTATTTTTTAGGTAGGTTGTTAAATTTTTTACTCCAATAATTTCGGTCGTTTTGGGAGTTAGATAATCTCCGATAGTCAACACGAATATGATCGGCAAATCGTGTGTAATAGCTATGGCTGTCACGTTGCATCGCAAAAGCTACTATTTTTCTTAGCATATAAGAGACACTCCAGAATGTATGGTCAAAATGTGAAGGGTCAAAATGTTTAAAGCCTTAAATGAGCTTTCGCAGTCAGCTCTCTAATCAAGACCCGCAATAATCCTAATCGTACGTCGTTGGGGCCAAAGATGCGATGTCGGGATGCAGAGTGATCTCATACTACTATGCAGATTGGAGTAAGGCGAAATTAATATTACGTAGCGAAATTTTGATAAATTTCTTGATAGATACGCGTTCTTAGCTAGTTTGGTAGCTAATTCTTCCCCATGCTTGTCCCACTTTAGAGCGGGGTCTAAATTTATTCAAAGGAATTTAGTGAAGTCCACATGTGCTCTTGAGTTGTGTTGTCGTAAGCTAAGAAATAATTTTCCACTTTAATCAAGGTTCACTTTAAGCATATTCGTAACGAACCAGTCAGAGACTTTATCCTCCACCTCGCCAGCGTTCCGAAGAAGTTCTTCTTCATTTGAATTTTGACAGAGAATTGTGGTATCATCTGTGTAAAGTATCAAAGCTGGGTTGTTTTGGAGATACTGTGGAAGATCATTTATCTAAAGAAAAAGGAGAGGTTCAAGAATTGAGCCTTGGGCGACGCCGTGATTTATGTCCAATTTCTCAGAGATAATACCATTGTATTTAACATACTGGAAGCGATTGCACAGATAGGATTGAATTATATTAATTGTGCCATGATTTGTGAATTATCTTAATTGTGCCAGAATTATCAAAGCCATGATTTGTTAGCTTTTGGAGAAGAATATCATGAGAGATGCAGTCAAACGCCTTTGATAAGTCCAGAAATAGAGTTAGGGAATGGAACAACTTATGGCATCGCACGTTCCTCTACCTTTTCTGAAACCGAATAGTTTGTAACTTAAAATGTCATTTCCCTCCAAAACACACATATTCACTTATAAATCATTCTTTTGAGGTCTTTAGAAATGACCGGAAGTATAGATATAGGTTGGTAGTTGTTAATGTTATCTACGTCGCCCTTTTTAGAAAATTGGAGTTACAATTGCTAATTTTAGAGCTTCAGGCAAGGTACAAGATCCACGACTACTATAAATTAATTTTGTTAGGAGTGTGATCAGATGGTTCGCGTTATTTTTTAAGATGCTGGTAGTCAGTCCATAAATGTCCTTACTGGCACTGCGATTTATAGAAAATATTACGTCTCTCACTTCAATTTGACTTATGACATATAGGATTGAAGAACAAGCAGAAGAAACATAGGGAACCAAATCTACAGGATTCAAATTACTGGAAGGTATTGAAACATGAGTAAGGTTCACTACATTGGCAAAGTGATTATTAAAAGTATGAGTCCATTTTATCAGAATTAGTACCACCACTACCTTTCTTACTATTTACAATGCTCCATAGTGTAGCAGTGGGGCATCTTTTATTCCCGATATAGTCCTCATAAGATGTATGACCACATCTGTCAAGGCAACTTCGGAAATAAAAAATGACGGATTTTAGACATAGAATTTAGGAAAAAATAAAATAAGTAAAAGTTTTTTCACTCCTGTCCATTTATCTTGGCACCTGTCTACTAAATTTCATTCCAATCAGTTGACAAGAATTTCTTGAAAGAAATTCTACACACCGATATTTTTCAATAACAAGTTTTTTAGTTTCACAAGTTTTTTAGGGCCTCATACTTATGAATCAAAATATCTAAATCAAAAATTTTTATGAGTCATACTTATGTAATATGTACATATATGGGATATGACAAAGACATACCTATGAACATGCGGACGTCTTAAAGGTGTTCGCACAGCGACCACATCGGTCGATCGTCGACCGCTATCGACACAATCACCGGCACCTGGTACAGCCGTCACCGTGTAGCCAGCATGCGAGGACGCATGAATCGTTGACGTGGCGACGCCGGCATCGCCTCTCTCCTCTGTCTCCGTCCATTTCGTATGCTTCTTGTACTGGAGATAAGCGACAGCGCACAGTACGAATACTAGGAATACGGCAATGGTTGCGCCGCCGGCTATACTCGCCGTTTCCAGCATGAAACGACGCTGGGTTGCTATAAATTGTAAATCATAAATATTTTGAACACATTACAGGTAACGCAATAGCCGTAGTAATCCCCTATAGTTTCACTCTCATACGTGTCGAGAGTTAGGTAAAACTCTCATATAACACAAAATGTAATAAAAACTTTTAAAAATATTTAAAACATAATATTTTAGATTTTAAACTTCTATGTCAAAATATTAATTTACCTCCAAAAACAATTGCTTTCCTTCAATCGATAGATCAGGGAATTGTAGCTACGATAGTGGTTTGACGGAAATCTAGTCTAAGTAAGAAAACGCACGACTGTTCTTTTTTTTATCATTTATTTTTCAACATAGTCTCCTTTTAAGGCAATACACTTTTCAAGACGACTTTGCAATTTCTTCATCCCTTCCGAAAAGTAATTTTGCTCGAGCTCTTCAAAATAGTGAGAAGATTCGGTTATCACTTCATCGTTGGTTGCAAAACGCCATTTTTTTAGGTTTGGAAACAGGAAGAAGTCGCAGGAGGCTAAATCTGGTGAATACGGTGGGTGGTCGATCAATTCGTAGCCTAATTGGTTCAATTTTGCCTGCAGGACGGCAGGAGTTGTCATAATGGACCTTTT
The DNA here is from genome assembly GCA_009867245.2 of Adranes taylori. Classification (NCBI taxonomy): domain Eukaryota; kingdom Metazoa; phylum Arthropoda; class Insecta; order Coleoptera; family Staphylinidae; genus Adranes; species Adranes taylori. The sequence goes on along the minus strand of WYDF02307418.1, from coordinate 5,369 downwards.
TTGCGAGCCAACCCAGGGCGTTTTATCTTCAATTCGGCGTCGAAATGGTCCAATAATGCTGCGTAGTAATCCCTTTGCCAAGTAATTAATAAAACTAATGCCTTTTGCATTCAAAAAACGGTTTTGTTGACGATTTTTGGTGTAGTGACGATATTTGGGGCCCTGGGTGGTTATGATCAAAAACACTCGTACGGCCACGAACAAATTCAGCTTTCCAAAATTTAACTGTTACTAGCGACGATGCAGATTCGCCATAAACAGCATCCAGTTCAGCTTTTATTTCTGCAATGTTTTTCCCTTTCTTGGGAAGGAACCTAATCAATGAACGATATTCGACTTTTTCCATTATTCACAAAACACAAAAGTTGATTGCTTGCGACGACTGTAAAAATCAAACTGATTGTTCTTTTTGCTTCATATTTTGACAGACGTCATGTGTTGCATGGGAGATGCCAATGCCAATATGGCGTTCGTTGTCACGTAACGACATCTAGCGAAGGCTAGATTTATGTCAAACCACCCTCTTACATTTAAAACTCAGAGGATCATTACAATGGGTTTTGTACAATGACGAATCTATGGAAGTGTATCGGACTGTATTAATCTAATAAACTCGCCCATTAGAGAAATAAAACAGACGACATTAGATGCTTGTTGGGGAAAAATCACCGGAGTCAATTGTAAGTGACTCCGGTAATTAAGTGACTTGTAAGGATGAACAGATACGAGGATTGTTCGGTAACTATGTGACCTAACAATGAAAACGCAAATTTTCTTGCCAAAAAACATTTTATTTTTCAATACAATCTCCTGCTCGCTCAACACACTTATTCCAACGATATTCTAAATTAGCAATGCCTTTACTGTAGGTCGATGAATGCAAGTCCTCGAAATAGCTATTTACTACAGCAATTACCTCGGAATCAGACTAAAATCTCTTCAGATTTGGAAACAGATTATAATCGCTGGGAGCCAAATCTAGGGAATAGGGCGAATGAGGCACTAATTCAAATACCAATTCATTAATTTCGGTCATTGCAATCATAGACTTGTGGGCAGGTTCGTTATCCTAATGGAAAATCACTTTCTTTTTTGCCAAATGAGGCCGTTTCTCTCTGATTTTCTCGCTTAATTGTTGCAAAAAATTGGCATAATACTCGCCATTTATTGTCCCCTTTTCTAAGTAGTCGACCAAAATAATCCATTGAAAATCCCAAAACACAGTTGCTAAAACCTTTCCCGATGACAAAACTGTTTTTGCTTCTTTGGTGGCGGAAAACTTTTGTGTGTCCATTGTTTGGACTGTTCTTTGATTTCGGGCGTGTAATTGTGGACCCAGGTTTCATCGATTGTTATGAAACGTCGTAAAAAGTTCTTCGGATTGCGGCGAGAACGTGCCAAAAGGTCGCGAGAAACACTCAAACGATTCAGTTTTTGCTCAAGTGTGAGCAACCGCGGCACCCAACGCTCCGAATATTTTTTCATTTCCAATTCTTCAGTTAAAATTCTGTGCACATTGTCATTTCAGATACCCACTATGGCTGCTATCTCGCGCACTTTTACTCGACGGTCATCCAAGATGATACGGTAGACGTTTTCAATGATATCCAGGGCAGTAACAGTTTTTGGACGTCAACTACGGGGTTCATCATTTGTGCTCCTACCACCACGCTTAAATTCGGCAACCCAGTTTTTAGCCATTGAAAACGAAGGAGCGGATTCCAGTAATGTTGAATGCAGCTCTGATTTGATTTCGGTTGGTGTTAAGCCTTTCAAATGAACATACTTTATCACTGTTCTCAACTCAGTTTTTTTTTTCCATTGTTTACAAAATCACACAAGGCGTTCACTTTTGCGTACTGTCAAAAACAGACTAATTGACGGATCGCTCTGTACTGCCACATTTAATCTATTAAAGGATGATTCTACAGGATGATTAAGAAAATTCCTGCAAATTCGTGCCATTTCTGTGTTAAGCCACGTAGTTACCGAACAATCCTGGTACAATCAACAGATTTCAATGAGCGCATAAAATACAAAATATTGATATATTTGAGTCTACACCCATAAAAGATTTCAGAATTATTCCCTCAAAGAAAAATTATATAATAATATTAATTTTATACTTACGCAAAAAGGAACCATCCAGATCTTTATATTCACATCTAGGCCCCATATAACCATCGGCACACCTAAAAAACAATTATTCTATGTTAATTAAGAAAATGTTTGTTAATCTATATAAATAAAAATGAATGGCTAAATGTGTTGCTAAGCACAAAACTCGAGAATGGCTGAACCGATTTGGCTATTTTTTTTTAAACTCAGTTCGTATTAGCCCGAAGAAGGTTTTTACGGAGAGAAATATTAGAAAAATTGCCCAGAACCTAAATGTTGAAAAGGCATTCGATTCAATTAAAACATCGTCTGTAATCAGTTCGTTGATTAGCCAAGTTGTTTCGGCCACATACGCCGAACTGATTCAAAAGATCTGCGCCAAACCTACCTCACGTGTAAAGTTTCATGTGTTTCTAATTGAAACAAAAGTATGCCAAGGTGACACTGCATCCCCCAAATAGTTTATATCAACTTTAGAGGAAATGTTTAAGACCCTTGGTTCGGATAAAACAAGTAGTAACATAACCTATTGTTTGTTTTGCACGTAGCTCATACGGTAAAATAGCTGAATCAACATGTCAATGAATTCAACAATACAAGTACTATTACTATTACTCTTTACTATAACTTTCTTATTATCTTCTATTTGATTGCCTCTGCTATTTTTCCTTTATTTCCTTCTATTTATTTCTCTCACTATTTTCATTATTATCTCTCTTCCCTTTCTTTTACACCCCAAACTTAACTTCCAGATATCCCCTACTTCTCTTTCTCACTCACTCCATTCCATTCCCTCACAATCCTTCGCCCAGTGACTCCACGTTTCCTCTGCCCTCCCACATATTCTGCACGTTCGTTCCTGCTAATTCAAGCAGTATTTCGCCTTCTTCATTCCCACATCTAAACCTCGCAATCATCTGTTTCGCATACATACTTAAACCTGATACCTGATATTCACACATCCCATCTTCGTTCATTATCCATTTATATCTCTTATTACACCTGCTACATTATAATTTTTCTTCCCTCTCTTGCCTATCCACGTCATTTATTCTTTCTACTATCCTCGCACACTCCCTCCTCTTCTGCCAACAATTTCTCACGCCATCTACACGCCGACCATACCACTCTCTCATTCACCTTACCTCTACACCTAATCAATTCATTCACACATTCATCCTTCCTAGCTCTCATCATTCCTTCCACATACATTCTTTCATCAACCTGTTATGTTCATCAATCAATACTTTCCGCACATAATTCTCCATTCTATTCACTCCTTTAATCCATACTTTCTTCTCGCCTAATTCCTGGAACACTATCCAACCCTATCATTCTCTTTCTTCAACCGCCTATACCTCTGCTCCATACATCATTATACTGTTCATAAATAGGTTCATTATCTTTCTCCAAACTTTCTCTTCCACACCATTCTCATTCTTTTTATCGCTACCGTTGCCTTTTTTGCCAATGCATTAATCTGATCCTTCAACTTTCCATTTAGCGATAACACAAATCCCAGATATCTCATCATCTTCACCCTTTCTATTTTACATCCTCCTATACTAAACTCCTCCTTTTCAAATTCTCTTCCTCCCTTCTTGCATACCATCACTTTCGTTTGCTCCACATTACATTTCATCCATATCTTCTTTTCTACTTGCCATACATACTATATCAACGTAAGAGACCACACCTTCTTCCCAATATCAATTCCCCTCGCTTGCCCTTTTCTCATGACCTCCTCTAAATCTGCCAAGTAGATGTTAAAAAGTGTAGCAGTAAGGGGACAACCCTATCTCACTCCCCTGTGTGTGTCTCGAACCATGCTGATACCTCTTCATTCACTTTCGTTCTATTTTAGTTTCTATTTTAGTTTCTATTTGATATGATACAATTTTTTGTCAGATTTATGCTTGACTATATACAGGATGTTTTTTTTTTCTGCAAGACGACTTCGCAACCTTTTTTAAAATTTCTGTAAGGTACGATCATCTAATGGTCAAGCGATACAGGATGTTTTAAAAGAAGTGAGAATTAAGTTTCAGAGTGATTTGAAAAAAGTGTATTATACAAAATAATAATTGTAAAAATGAAACTTGGGGAAAATATATAAAACTATAAAACCTCAATTTTTTTAGTATACGCAATTTAATATACTAAACCAATGTAAACCACATGATTCTTTTTAGGACAATATTAATTATCAGGAGTGCAACTTTAATAGTTACAAAGCTAAGTTCTTAAAAACTCTCCATTGGTCGCCATGCTAACTCATATTAAAATTGTATGGGACCTATAACGTGCAACTTAATAAATATTCACTGGTGGATATTCTGCATTCGAATATTTCTATTCCATTTACAAGTGTAATCTAAATATTGAATAAATTGCGGCTTGAACATCCTCTTGACAAAAACTCCCACTGACCAATGTTTTAAATATGACTTAAAATGTTTGAATGCTCATGCGAAGTACGCTTATGCGTTTTTAGGCTAATCGATTGTTACCCAAAACAACTATTGCACAAAACAACTACTGAACAATTGAGAATTTAATAGAGTAGTTAGAAGGTGACATGGTCAAGAGTGTTCCCAAATCTGTTAAATCACAATTTTGATACAATTTCATATTGTCCGCAGAAGCCAATATGACTGAACTATTCCGATGAAAATAGGGTTTCTTCTGGAAAACTGGAATATCATCAAAAGAAACATAAACGAGTTGAAGATCGTCCAACTTGGAGCTTCCCAGCTTTTCAATTCAATCATTTATCTTTAAGCACTTAGCAAGGTTGAGTTTTCTTGTCACATAGTAAAAATGACCATCGTTAAGTGCAATGAATAAGATCATATCCTACCAGATAAGTAGCTACAGATAATGTCATCAAGAAGAATTGATTTAAACATATGTGATCATAGCAATTTAAGCAATTCCCATGATAGGCGGTGCAATTGAACAGGTCACGTCATACAAATATCTCGGTCGTGAACTCCGTAGAGACCGAGACAATCAAACAACCGAGATTCAAAGGAGATTGCATTGCCAGTGATGACATATGGAGCAGAGACACTCACTTTAACCAAGAAGATAGTAAACGAAATACAAGTAACGCAGCGTTCTATGGAGAGGTCAATGTTGGGCGTCAGTCTTAGGGATCGAATCCCAAACAATGAAATAAGGAGAAGGCCAGGTGTCGCGGACGCCGTAAGAAGAATCACTACATTGAAATGGAACTGGGCTGGGCACAT